>RPFO01000873.1:0-101035 GCA_009746045.1 Mesostigma viride | reverse complement strand
GGTAAATTCCAGCGGCTTTGCCGGTGGGCTGGTGATGGTGGTTGGGTGAGCTGGAGACGTTCCCAGGTGGCATAAGTCCTAAAGCGGCAGCACTGGGATGCGCCCCTCTAAGAAGGGGAACGCATGTGGCTCCGCCCTGCGTCGCCGGGAGACCGTAGCGGCCACACGGGGGCGGGAAGGGGGGCATCATCATGCCAACAAGAGCCCAGCATTCCAAGTGGTTGCGTCCTACCACCAGGGCTGGAAACGGCCTGGGTGGCCAGAGATGGTGATGTGGGACAAGATTGGACCAAGGGGGCAATGTGCTGGGCCCAGCATGGTGAACGGGCCTAACTTGACAATGACTTGTACAATGATTTTGAGGGTGTGGCTAGGCTCAACTGTTAAAGCCTGCACACACTTTATTGTAATAAACTTGTTTCTTCTGGTAGGAAGGCACTCCAATGGACCTTAGCTTCAGCACCTATTTTCTGAGCTATCTGCTCATTTTATAGTTATGTTGCGGCGGGCTCAAAGGGGGCCGATCTGCCGCCTGTAGCGTAGCTCTACCGTACGTCACCTACACCATGTAAGGTGCTTGTTGTTACTTAGCGAGGGTAGAGCCACTGCCACTGGCTCCATTACCCCCCATCGTGGTGATAATGATGGCTGCGGACCTCCTAGCGCCAAGGCTCACCATCGCCATGGTGTCACGAGCCTTGGCGCAGCCGCAGCCGAGTGGAGCTTTATTATGGTATATAATGCATTTTCTTAAAACAAAGCCGGACCGTACTGCCGGGTTCCACACGCACCCCCCCCCCCTCGAGGGGGGCGCGTGAAAACGGCAAAGGCAATGCGGAGCCCGCCGCCTTTGGGCGGGCGTAGCGGAGCCTTCGCGTTTTCCACGCACCCCGCGAGGGGAAAATTTTTTCAGGAAAGCTGCGCAAACCATGGGGGTTTCCTTACGGATTACCCCCGAAACCGCGCTGCGGCTTGAATTCCCCCCTCGCCTTGGCACCATGCCCCGCCCTAACATCCTTCCCCTTCCCCGCTGTGCACCGTCAGTCCCAACAACTCGTCCCCGCTTAAATTACGCGTCAACGACCCCGCCATTCCGCCCTGGCCACCGGCCGCTGCCGACTCAATTAGCACGAGGAAATGTTAGGCTGTTTAGGGTGCTGCCCCCCTTGGCGCTGGGGCTGCAGCCACCCCGCTCCTGTGCTGGCCTGGGCTCGGCTCCGCCTTCTTCCTGCTCGCATAGCGCCCTCATGCACTATCGACATTTATTAGCCAGGCCCAGCGCATCCGATACCCAGCGAATTTGCCTGAGGCGTAATCCCCCTCCGCCTGTAGCTGTTGCCACCCAAGCACTGGTCACGATTGCCCCGCTTTAGTTGTCCGATCAAGAGTCACTCCCGCGTCTATCCAGACCCCTCCCGCGAGCTCGGGGTGGCGAGTACAACGGGCGAGCAAAAATACACAATCTGGCACTGGCAGCTACCGCCCGCACTTCGAATGGCAAATTCTTGGGGTGCTGCCGACCCCCGTCGCGCAGCCGTCATAACTTTAAATAAAACAGGCCCCCGAATAATAATTCGGAGGCCGGAAGCTGTGATTTACATTCGGCACCGCCATAGCAGTGCACACACGCCCCAGAATGGGCCGTCGACAAAGCTGCAAAAAGGCCTCCCTACGTTCACCACACCACTCTAAGTACGGTGTGAAAATGGAAAACAAAGCACATGTCTCAAGGCGCCGCGCCCCCCTCAATCAAGGGCGGGCACGGTTGCCAGTAGGCACTAGTACCGGCGCACCGCCGGTCCCTTTCTCTCTCTAGTCCTAAGTAACAACAAGCACCTTACATGGTGTAGGTGACGTACGGTAGAGCTACGCTACAGGCGGCAGATCGGCCCCCTTTGAGCCCGCCGCAACATTAAACTATAAAATGAGCAGATAGCTCAGAAATTTCTTTCTTTCTTTCTTTCTTTCTTTCTTTCTTTCTTTCTTTCTTTCTTTCTTTCTTTCTTTCTTTCTTTCTTCCTTCCTTCCTTCCTTCCTTCCTTCCTTCCTTCCTTCCTTCCTTCCTTCCTTCCTCCTTCTTCTTCCTTCCTTCCTTCCTTCCTTCCTTCCTTCCTTCCTTCCTTCCTTCCTTCCTTCCTTCCTTCCTTCCTTCCTTCCTTCCTTCCTTCCTTCCTTCCTTCCTTCCTTCCTTCCTTCCTTCCTTCCTTCCTTCCTTCCTTCCTTCCTTCCTTCCTTCCTTCCTTCCTTCCTTCCTTCCTTCCTTCCTTCCTTCCTTCCTTCCTTCCTTCCTTCCTTCCTTCCTTCCTTCCTTCCTTCCTTCCTTCCTTCCTTCCTTCCTTCCTTCCTTCCTTCCTTCCTTCCTTCCTTCCTTCCTTCCTTCCTTCCTTCCTTCCTTCCTTCCTTCCTTCCTTCCTTCCTTCCTTCCTTCCTTCCTTCCTTCCTTCCTTCCTTCCTTCCTTCCTTCCTTCCTTCCTTCCTTCCTTCCTTCCTTCCTTCCTTCCTTCCTTCCTTCCTTTCTTTCTTTCTTTCTTTCTTTCTTTCTTTCTTTCTTTCTTCCTTTCTTTCTTTCTTTATGTATTTTATTTTCCCGATTTCTTGCCTGCGCTGGTTGTCTCCTTGATTTATATATTCTTTCTTTCTTTCTTTCTTTCTTTCTTTCTTTCTTTCTTTCTTTCTTTCTTTCTTTCTTTCTTTCTTTCTTTCTTTCTTTCTTTCTTTCTTTCTTTCTTTCTTTCTTTCTTTCTTTCTTTCTTTCTTTCTTTCTTTCTTTCTTTCTTTCTTTCTTTCTTTCTTTCTTTCTTTCTTTCTTTCTTTCTTTCTTTCTTTCTTTCTTTCTTTCTTTCTTTCTTTCTTTCTTTCTTTCTTTCTTTCTTTCTTTCTTTCTTTTCCCGATTTCTTGCCTGCGCTGGTTGTCTCCTTGATTTATATATTTTAACTTGTTGTGTGCAGAACACCACCCTGCCCAGCCACCGTATCCCATGATCGGTTGACAGCCCTCATCCAACCCGACCGCCATGTGCACCTGTAGTAGTAACGCTACACAACCGCTGCTATTCATATGCATGGTCGGCATTCCGAGTAGGTCTGTTTGTGCTGTCCCAATGCATACGGTGCACGTTCTATATAACCAGTGGCCGCCCCCACATCAATCCTCACATATCATGCCATGCCGTCATGAAACGACATCTTCCAAATTCGCAGCTTCTGTTCACGGTGGGCATGACGGGAATGGGCGTGTTTGCGTGGTGGGTGAACTCCACGCGCGCGCGCTCCTCGACGGGCGAGCTGGCATTGGACCTGCGGGTCGCGCTGCTGCGGCAGGCGGCGGGCGAGTTTGCTGCACTCGTCACGCACACCAGGGTAAGTAGTACACTAGACGAGAAAAAATGACTGGTATCAATTGCCGAGTAGTAGTACGACTCGTATTTTTTACGACCCTGCCAGTCGGAAAGTATGCCGTAATTGAGCTCCTATATGAGTCGTAAAAGTAGGACTCGTACAAAACACGAGTCGTATTTTTACAACTCGTATCATGGTAGTATAAAGGTAGTTTTTGACTAGTACTTATAAGTACTACCTCGTATTTTCAAGACTACTACAGTATACCAGCTGACTAGTGTTTGAGTAGTAAATGTCCTACCATAGTACTAGACATAGTAACCGAGTCATAATAATTCTCGTAACTGTAGCGTGATAGGTGTCGTATCATAGTGTCGCGTACGCAGCACCGTGTCAGTGTCCTACTTACTAGCTACAAATATGCGTTGCACTATATGTGCGGATGATAAGAGGCCTTTCAACATGCATTGTCCAAGCATGCATTTCATTAACCTTAAACCGTGTACGCGCAGTCCTAAAAAACGGACTGAGTTGCACTTCTTTGCACATACGTTTGTCTATGTCCTAAAAACAATGTCTGGCTATCCCTTGGTACCAAGCCTGCATTTATGTTGAATTTCTTTGGGGACATGCCATTAGTCCCATGTCTATGACTTTTGGGTGCTATAAATAGTGCCAACCTCAGAGGGAGGTGTTGCGCTGGATTAGGACAAATTGCGGAAGGCATCAGAAGTGTCCTAAATGAAATGTTGAAAAACGTGTTTTATTTAACCAGGGGCATTGGCAAATAAGGTTTGGAATGGTTTTCACCATGTAACTGTATCGGCAGTGGCAATTTACCGTAAAAATACCGTGTTTCAGTACCAAACGCTATAAACGTTGTCACCACTCGGGGATGATACAATATTCCCAAGGTATTATACAACATGATACGGTATTCCCCAGGTATTATACAACAAGAATGGATCCACTGTGTGCCATTGTTTGGTCGAACACTATCTCATACGTGTGGTGTTGTCAATTCCGTGGCAGCGACCCTTAACGGCATCAATGTGCGTTACCTGCGGGGCTTGGAACCCAGGCATCTCTGAACAATTTTTTACTAGATAATAAACATGCACCTGCAAGAAGTTGGGCAGGCCAGTGAATACCAGCTATGGCTGCATAGACAGTATGTATGAGAAGAAGCAGCTTACGGAATGTGGCTGAATGGAAAAGGAGCGACCTCGAATGGAAAAGGAGCGACCTCGATCCGACCAGTCGTTAAGAAGTTATGACGACAGCAATGTCGGCAGGCCACATGTCATCAAGTTAGTCGTTTCCTATAGAACCTTCTAGAAGATATATTGCGACAGCCATGCTGAGTCAGAGAGTCTAGAGCCTTCTATATTGCGTCAATACCTGCTGAGTCAGATTGCGCTTTGCGCTATCAATCATGATATTTCTATGCAATATAAAGGCGCGATGGCCTCTGGGCCACAGCCATCTTTACTAACGCAAACACTCACCTGTTTCACCTCAACGCAAGAGGCACTTTCCAAAAGTGCGCTGAGCATGCACCGGCCCCCCAACAAGGCCCGATTCCTCGAAACAAGCGGCTGGAGCACAGAAGCGCCATCACCGGAACCAGCTACAAAAAATTGCCCGCTATGAAGCCTCAGCCTTGCAACCCCACGTTTCTTCATCCAATACCCATTCCAGCGTCGAATATTAAGTGGAAAGCATGCAATGTTAGCCGCCACGTATTGCTGGCTTAGCTGCACCATGAATCGGCCGCGGATGCCACCTATTTCCCCCTTGCGGGGGCGTGGAAATGGCAAAGGCATAGAGTTACTATCCCGCAGCCCTACCGCGAGGGAGATTTTTTAAAAAACTCAATGAATTATGCTAAAAATTAGCTCGATCATTGATTAGTAACTCGTTGATTCCCCGACAATAATTTGGCCAGCCATAGCTCGGTAGGATGTCTGGCAATTACTGCGGTCGTGCTGCGTGCATAGCACCTCGGGCAGCCTTGTGTGGAATCGCCTGGCCATACCTTGTGTGGAATCGCCTGGCAGCGCATTCCAACCGTAGAGACTTGTTTCGAGTACCGGCGGGTGAAACTCTGGTGCTAGATACTCTGGGCCATACCTTGTGTGGAATCGCCTGGCATCGCATTCTAACCGTAGATACTTGTTTCGAGTACCGGCGAGTGAAACTCCGGTGCCAGATACTCTGGGCCATACCTTGTGTGGAATCGCCTTGGCATCGCATTCTAACCTAGATACTTGTTTCGAGTACCGGCGAGTGAAACTCCGGTGCCAGATACTGGGGGCATACCTTGTGTGGAATCGCCTTGGCATCGCATTCTAACCGTAGATACTTGTTTCGAGTACCGGCGAGTGAAACTCCGGTGCCAGATACTCGGGGCCATACCTTGTTTTGGAATTTGGAATCGCCTGGCATCGCCTTCCAAGATACGCCAGGTCCCGCTTGAATTTTTGCCAGCGACCTCCGGGATTGTTGGCAGCGCAATGACGATGGCGGATGACTATGTCGGATTTAGTGGCTGGATGCATGAAAAATGTCGGGAGTTTCAACATAATGATAGGGGTTAACGATATAATTTATGTTATGCAGGAGATTCCTGTCGACAGTGGGCATTGGAAAAAAAAGGATGATGCCAAGAAAGAGGACCTTTTGGGCGGTGCTAACCACCCGTGCCTCAAAAATTGCGGCAAGCAGGTGCATGGTTTCTGCACCGGAATGTTTCAAGAGCCGGATGCGGAAGAGGGAACGCGGGATGGACTTGCCCGGAGTGTGGCGGGCCAGGGCGCCGTTCAGAACCAAACGATGATACCATGGCGGTAGATAACAAGCCCAGCGGCCCGGACCTGCCAACCGACAATCAAAGTTCTACCTTATACTATGGCCATAATGTGTGAAGCTAGCGTTTTCACGTTTGTTGCTTTCTGACGACAATACTGTGTGAAGTCATTATGTGTCCTGACATGACTTATTGCCCATGATGACTTAGAACTGTGGGAGAATCTCTCATGCATTATATGGACCATGCCACATAGAGCCGGAATCACGTCCATGTTCGTTTCACGGTTGGACAAGTTTGAGATTGAGAAAATTAATGTCCCCTACATTAGAATCAATGTTAGCCACACATAAGGAGACCAAATCAACTTATTTTCTTGAGTCGGCATCAAAAGTGTCCTAAATTTCGCAATTTGTCCTAATCCAGTGCAACACCTCAGGGGGGTGCGGAAAAATGGGATTGGAGACATTCATCATGCAATATGTACCACTCATACAAGTCAGTATGCCCTGGAATTTCAAAGGCAGTTAGTTTATATCACAGGCATGCCATCAATATATTCACAACATGACATGCCACAGAACTGCATAAGCTATACATAGCTAGCAGAAAGCCCAAAATAGCTCAGTCTGAAAATCAGGACCAGTTTTTTGGGGGGTGGGTGACAGTCTAGCACTCCCGTTTTGGTTTCCTATCCCAATGTGGCACAAAACATCGTAGCTGGCCACACATGCATCCTCCAACACAATTCCAGCATACAATACAGCAGCTCATGCCATACAATATTGTAAATCTAGTGCCATTGGGTATGAAGCACGTGTAGAAGGCACATGCAGGGAGCTGATTACCAACGCATCCTATACGCTACAAAATAACTCCAAAATACAAGGAAAAAGGAAAGAAAGTAGCAGCTCAATGCTGATGCCTCCATGCAAGCAGATCCCAGGCATCTCCATGTATCTAACACACAACAAACACACAAAAAGAAGGCAGACTTGGCCAGCATGCATGCCTAGAACTGGGCAGAAAAACACTCTCCCTGAGTTGTTAAAGCGACGGAAAGCATCCTATCATGACACTTATCAATGTTAAAAACGAGATCTGTTGTTATACCAACATTGATGATATAGCATACGCTAAAAGCAGTCAAATCTCGTCCAAAATCTGGCTGAGGTAGCATTACTACCCAACCTTTGCAAGCCTATGCACAGAATCAATAATACAACAACAAGACAGTCATGAAGCCTGGATTACAGCCCCGAGACTGGTATCCAAAACAATACATGACACATGCGCGGTCACTGAGAGACATGTTAAAAGGCTAGAACTTACCAGGTCGAAACTGCAGATTACCTTGTTTGCGGGAGCTAGCACGCCCACCCCACGAACGTAACCTCAAGCATGTCCTGGCCGCCATAGATCATCAACTGTGCTAGGAATGACATAACGAACTCATCCATGCGCAAAAATCCGCACTTGCTTTGCCGAGCAACAAGTAGAGCTCGCAATGTCATCGCCAGTTGCCGCTCACATGATTTGCTTCACCGCGCCACATCGCCTCAAGACATATCTAGGCATTCGCAAATGTTGCACGGCTACGGATATAGCATTTATCACGTCGTTTGTATCCAGTCCTATGGAGAGGACTGAGTTGAACTCAGTCCTCTCCAGAGGAAGTCCTGGGTTTTTGGGTTTCGTAGAAAATTCGCCCCGGTCAGAACGTTTGACAAAAGAATTCTCTCAAAATTTATTCAAAATACTACGTGAAAAGATCTTTCTGGGACATATTTTAACCCCTAAATGGGCAGAAATACTGCCGACGCATCGGCTGTAACTTCACAAATTTGCAAACCAGATGCCATCCAACCTACCCATATCCAATTGCTGTCCTTGGGGGCCAAACATGTCCATGAGTTGCCCTTCGGGTTGATACATCACAACCTGACATATATGCAGGGTAGGCCATGTATAACTACCGTCAAAGTCAGGGGGGTCAAGACACGCGTTTTCATTTTTGGTAGAATGTGCATTTTGAATTATGTTATAAGACCTAGGCACCTTAGTACCACTTCATGGATGATAAACAATTAGTTGCTGAACAGTTTGAGCCATTGGGGTCATCATTTGGTTGGGTATACCAGCAGTTACACCCAGTACAGCCCATAGGGGCACCGTTGGTAAAAAGCAACCAAGGGGGTAGGGGTGGGCATACTACCGACTAATATGGCCACCATGTGCAACCATGACAATAGTGGCACGACAACATAAGGCAGGTAGTTCAATGTCGTACAGTAGGCGCACTTACAACTTTGCAAAAACGCGCACATCCTTTTAAAGTAGGTAGAGAAAACGGCAGCTAAACGCAAGGCAGTTTTCCAACCCGAGAATCTGCGTCTTGATTTTGGTAACGGTCACCAAGCCGTTCTCTGAACGACTAAAGCACTACAACCTGCCGTTCAATGACAGTTCAATACATTTCTTGTTTTTGGTCCATTGGAGTTCCTGCCCACCAAGAGAAAAATTTATTTTACATTTTTGTGTGCTACTGTAGGCTTTATACGCACAGCCTATACCACACCTTCAAATTACCACACCGCTCATCATTATCAAGTTGGTTATTGTAGCACCATGCATGCTGGGGGCCCAGCATATGTACTGTACAGTACTCCAACACAAGGTGTTTGCCCCTCTTAGCAGCGTGGACCCGTGGGTGGGTGGGTGGGTGGGTGGGTGGGTGGGTGGTGGGTGGGTGGGTGGGTGGGTGGGTGGGTGGGTGGGTGGGTGGGTGGGTGGGTGGGTGGGAGCTGAAAAGAGGCCTCCCTACGTCCCCTACACTCCAAGTACTGACTACTGCCCATCACAGTTGCGCTTCGCCTGACGGCTGGTGCAGGTACAAGGTCTAGTGACGTACGGTAGAAGCTACCTAGGCCTGCACTTCGGAACAACACTCAGCTTCGGCACAAAAAGGCCGGCCGGTGCAGTACCCTCGTGACAACCGCTAGTATTACGCCACCTACGGCAGGTCGGTCCCTGTCGAGCCCGTCCACACGTCACATATAAAATGAGCGAAGCTCAACAATTGTACGCCTGAAAACGTGCTAAAGTTCACCGGCATGAGGAGGAGGGACATCCAGCCAAAGCAGCACACTCCGTCGTGTGTCCGGCGCGGCACCTCGGGACATGGAGAGAGCACCCAAAACGGGGAAAATTGTGTCCGGCGGCAGAATTTTGGCAACGGAGTGCACTCCTGTCGAAATTTTAAGGGCGGTGCAAAGGAAAAGTTGCAGGAGTGAACTCTTCCCGCCGGTCCGGCGCCTGGTTTTAGGAAAAGAAGTGCGCTCTGGTGATCCCGCTAGCTCGGTCCGGCGTTTGAGTGCAGGAGTAAGTTTGGCCCTGCTGTACTTACAACTTACGCTGAGAACTTACCAAGTATTGGTTGATTCTAGGAAACTCAAGACGTATCAACTTTCAGGCAGGCGTCAGGTTGTTGTTGTTGATTCTGACACCGGACGTGGCGTCAGGCAATAGGCATGGAATTTCCGCCGGCTTGACGTTCTTGCAAGTTGCAAACCACCATTGCACCAACGACCAGCCTGAAGCCGGAGCACTGCAGTACTTACAAAATGCTTAATCATCATGGAACTGCTCCTTCTTGGAGACTATGCTAATTATATTATCGCTTACTAAGAGCTTCTACTAAGAGATGCTACAAAAAGTGCCACGTGTCGTACAACCAACGTAGCTCATAGCACACTCCCAAAGTTGCCGTTTTCGATCCGGCGCAGCCTAAGTTTTGGCTGACAGAGCGCACTCGGCCATTTCTCACTTTGGCTGGCGCCGGGCGGTGTGGTAGGCCAAACCAGGGAGCGCGCTCTTGTGCGATTTTAGGGGGGGATGTCCCCCCTCCTCCGGTGCCCATGTTTGTTTAGCCTGCATGGTACGCAACTCGTTCAGTGCATGTCAGTCGTTCTGAACCAGAACGACTATCAGGACTGAACGCGGCAAAGTTTCTACATGACAACGATCGGTACTTTCTAGCGTGACAAAATACTTTCTGAAAACCATCGAAAGTACCAAGCGAGTTAATTTTGCTATGTACCCGGTTCTCAAATCGTTGTACAACTCTACAACTGTACGAGTCGTTTTTTTATCGTATAGTGTAACTGTAGCCATTATCTGCCAGTGGTACCTCATCAACACCCTGTGCGTGGGAGTGCATATAAGATGTTGGCGTGATGTGGAGTAAGTATCCCCTGCAAGCTGGCTCGCTCCCCAATGTGTTTCCAGGGAGAGAATGTGTACTGTTGTTTGCCGACTGCGGTACCATGTACTCATGCATGGCTGTTACTGGCATGCATGGCATGATGTTGCAGCAGTTATATCACTAGTTACTCCAAGTTGAGGAATGTTGCCGTGTCGACCATGTTTGTCTGGCTTGACATTGAATGAAGGGTGTGCCTCGCGGCTCTTGTGCCATGCGTTGTGCACCCCTCGAAACCCAAGCGGCGTGCAAGTTACCTCCCCCACGGTGTGATATAAGCACTGCATGCACGCCAGGTATCTTGGTCATGTTGCATCTGCCTTTCTGTTGAATAACGATTTTTCTCAGAAGAATTGCTGTCGCTGGTAATGATTGCAGAAGCACTTTCTTGCCTGTTGTTGCCTTCCCCTGCCTGTATGGCCCTACACTGTAGTAAATGATAATTTGCGTTCTCACATCACAAGTTGAGCGCGCTGTACCATCAGATCCCCATTCAATCTGTACTTCATAAGATCTCCTTATTGGTATATTGTACTGACTGAATCTACCATTTGCAGTGTTTCCCGTCTATTGCTGTTTATTGCCACATCCATGTATTATGTATGTGATTGCCATGTTCAGGGCATGGTGATGGTACTGAGCGACATCATGCATGCAGGGCTGTTTGTCGTGGACAGCACTGACCCCAACTTCTCGCCCCTAGTCATCGCGGGGGCGCTCTGGCCCATGTTCCACCAATCGCCGCTGCTGCTCGCGCTGGGTTACCAGGGCGCCGTGGGGCAGGTGAGGGTTGGACGGCAGGCTGTACATAAGAGGGGTCGGTGAAGATCTGACTCACAGGCGGTGGAGGGGCCGGCGAGTGCTCATTTGATAGGCCGGCTGCAGAGGGTCCTGATGGCATGCAAATGACAGGCAGAGGCCACCGAGCAGGTGACAGTTCCAGTCCAGCCGGGCTGCACGTGAGCAGTTAAGCCAGAGCTGAAGGTGCCAGGTCGCATATCTTGGAATGCTGGGATTTGTGGTACTTATCATAGCTGATAGTGCCTGAAGTCGTTAATGTATTTTGTGTCTGGACATTAGCTGCACATATCCCCTGTCTGGTTGGTGGCTTCAGTCATAGGAACCATGAAGCCATAGAACCCTTGCCTATGTAGCGATTTTCAGCCGATCAATTTCAGGTTAAGACCGTTGAACAGTTCCAAACTTTCACAAAATGTTGTTTGAAGCATGGTTTACAAGTCACCTTTGCTTCTAAAGTACATACCTTCTATTCCTGTGCTTCCTGGCTACGGGTCCCGTTTCCTGCGCACAGACCCTGGTCACGTTGAGCCGTCTCCAACTAGGGCTACCAGTTCCAATACTTTTGACCCAGAACGGGAGCAGCACTTTCTACATGCAGGCACTGGACGCGGCCCTGGGGATACCCCTGGGGGAGCCTGTCCTTGCACCCATCCCGCCGACCAATCTGCATGGGGACCGAAAGTTCCAGCAGGTGGCACGGTGTGTGCACGTCCCATGGATGGCGGCCATTTGTTCCAACATTGTGCAATCTGCCTGCTCGTCTGGCTAGGCATTAGGTATGAAATGCTACAGGTCATTTCTGTAGGACTGCTAACGGTTAACGGATTGGAGGACTGCTGTGTATGTCAAGTAGAAGTGGCTATGATGGCTTCCGGCACGGCGTGGGATGGGCCCACTTGTTCTTGTCAGTCTTTTGTATACAGATCGCCAATGTAATATGGGCACCCTTCCGGGTCAGCAACTAACGTGCGTTTTGTGTTTCTCGCAGTCGTTCTGTGCAGCATGGATCTACGCATTTGATGATGGCCTGCACTGGCCAGGTATTTGTTAGTCAGCAGTTCTAGCTCTTGTCACGTCATGGGCCATCGACCTTTGTTCACACCCACTGGTCAATATATGTATCATGCCATGTTCAGCTCATCAAGGTATCCTGCATAGGCCTGCCTTCATCCTTGCGTGCTGTATCCTTGGTGGTGTAGACAACAGGCCTTCATCACCACTTGCAGTATCCTTGGTGGATAGACAACAGGCCTTCATCACTACTTGCGGTATCCTTGGTGGATAGACAACAGGCCTTCATCACCACTTGCAGTATCCTTGGTGGATAGACAACAGGCCTTCATCACTACTTGCGGTATCCTTGGTGGATAGACAACAGGCCTTCATCACCACTTGCGGTATCCTTGGTGGATAGACAACAGGCCTTCATCACTACTTGCGGTATCCTTGGTGGATAGACAACAGGCCTTCATCACTACTTGCGGTATCCTTGGTGGATAGACAACAGGCCTTCATCGCTACTTGCGGTATCCTTGGTGGATAGACAACAGGCCTTCATCACTACTTGCGGTATCCTTGGTGGAGAGACAACAGGCCTTCATCACTACTTGCGGTATCCTTGGTGGATAGACAACAGGCCTTCATCACTACTTGCGGTATCCTTGGTGGATAGACAACAGGCCTTCATCACCACTTGCGGTAACCTTGGTGGATAGACAACAGGCCTTCATCACCACTTGCGGTATCCTTGGTGGATAGACAACAGGCCTTCATCACTACTTGCGGTATCCTTGGTGGATAGACAACAGGCCTTCATCACTACTTGCGGTATCCTTGGTGGATAGACAACAGGCCTTCATCACTATGTACTTGCGGTATCCTTGGTGGAGAGACAACAGGCCTTCATCACTACTTGCGGTATCCTTGGTGGAGAGACAACAGGCCTTCATCACTACTTGCGGTATTCTTGGTGGAGAGACAACAGGCCTTCATCACCACTTGCGGTAACCTTGGTGGATAGACAACAGGCCTTCATCACCACTTGCGGTATCCTTGGTGGATAGACAACAGGCCTTCATCACTACTTGCGGTATCCTTGGTGGATAGACAACAGGCCTTCATCACTATCTATGTACTTGCGGTATCCTTGGTGGAGAGACAACAGGCCTTCATCACTACTTGCGGTATCCTTGGTGGATAGACAACAGGCCTTCATCACTACTTGCGGTATCCTTGGTGGATAGACAACAGGCCTTCATCGCTACTTGCGGTATCCTTGGTGGATAGACAACAGGCCTTCATCACTACTTGCGGTATCCTTGGTGGATAGACAACAGGCCTTCATCACCACTTGCGGTATCCTTTGTGGATAGACAACAGGCCTTCATCACTACTTGCAGTATCCTTGGTGGATAGACAACAGGCCTTCATCACTACTTGCGGTATCCTTGGTGGATAGACAACAGGCCTTCATCACTACAGTACTTGCGGTATCCTTGGTGGATAGACAACAGGCCTTCATCACCACTTGCGGTATCCTTGGTGGAGAGACAACAGGCCTTCATCACTACAGTACTTGCGGTATCCTTGGTGGATAGACAACAGGCCTTCATCACCACTTGCGGTATCCTTGGTGGTGTAGACAACAGGCCTTCATCACTACTTGCGGTATCCTTGGTGGATAGACAACAGGCCTTCATCACCACTTGCGGTATCCTTGGTGGAGAGACAACAGGCCTTCATCACTACTTGGGGTATCCTTGGTGGATAGACAACAGGCCTTCATCACTACTTGCGGTATCCTTGGTGGATAGACAACAGGCCTTCATCACTACTTGCGGTATCCTTGGTGGATAGACAACAGGCCTTCATCACTACTTGCGGTATCCTTGGTGGATAGACAACAGGCCTTCATCACCACTTGCGGTATCCTTGGTGGAGAGACAACAGGCCTTCATCACTACAGTACTTGCGGTATCCTTGGTGGATAGACAACAGGCCTTCATCACTACTTGCGGTATCCTTGGTGGATAGATAACAGGCCTTCATCACTACTTGCGGTATCCTTGGTGGATAGACAACAGGCCTTCATCACTACTTGCGGTATCCTTGGTGGATAGACAACAGGCCTTCATCACCACTTGCAGTATCCTTGGTGGATAGACAACAGGCCTTCATCGCTACTTGCAGTATCCCCAACTTGGAGAGCCTGGCGCCTGTACATACCGACTGCTTCGTAAAGGATAACATTTATGATGGTTGTAGGATTTTTTACATGGTCATTCTTGGGGTACTTTTTTTTTTTTTTTTCTAAGCTCTGGACATCCCCGGGAGGGGCTTGCAAGGAGCTGAAGGTGTCGATACATGATATCATTGGCTCTCTGGTGGTGGCCAGGCACATAATATACAGATGGTCTGTTGTGGGCATTGAGGACTGTAGCAAGGAGTTGAATGAAGAGGGCAGGGGCTCTCTGCTGGGACATCTGCTGTACACAGTAGGGGTGCCATCAATTGATACATACAGCAGGCCTCGACGTTAAAGCTTCCGGCAGGGCAGCATTTGTTTGTTGTGTGGTATCACGATAGCTAGCAGCTGTGGCAAAGTTGGGTGGAATGTAGGCGGCTCATGAGACATCTGCGTCTTTTGCGAGGCAAACTGGCTGGTTTCGTTTTGTCTGGCTATGAGCGCTTTCTAAGTTTTTACCTGTCAAGTTTCTTTCTTGATAATGAGTAGGCTTTTTTTTTAAACCTGCTACTGCTACTGGCAAGTGAGAGACTGTGCTTGATTTTTTCATTTGCAAGTTCTTGCGTGTTTGGTTGCCTGTAACCAAGGTGCCTTTCCCAAAAAAGCATCCTGCCTACCCAGTGTTGATAAGCCTCCTGGACTTACATCCAGTTCTAATTGCACCACTTGGCATTCATAGTGGCCTTTTCTCGTTGAGGCTAATATATGTAAAGCTGTATTCTTGGGGATTGAGGTTATTACATTATAGCTTCCACTCTGCCTTTTTTATAGTAAGCGGGAGTATACAGTAATGAGCAGCAAGTGCAATGACACTTGCATCGAATCACTGGTGACTGGCCGTGTTGTTATGTACGGGTACGGGTATTTTAAAAGGGGGTTTCAAATACGAGTATATACGTGGGGGGGTTAAAATACGCGGGCTTTTAAAATACGCGACCGCGTTTCTAACTGAAGGGGTTTATTTATTTAGGGCGCGCATCCAGGCGGAAAACACATGCGCATTGATAGTAATTAGTAAGTAGTTTCATGGCATACATGGCTTGCATGCAGTCAACCATGTCAACCATGCATGGTTGGCTAAGCACATTTCAGTGTTGTCACATCATCATAACAAGAGCATGCTCAAATAAACTAATGGTGGCAGCTCACTGTCTAGATGCAGTCACATGAATGCAATATCTCCAATATGATCATCAGCAAAACACTTCTTTCCCTGCACGATAAAAATGTAAAGAAACCATTGCCTCAGCTTCTGAGCGCCGTGATGCCGCTGCAAAGAACTTAGGGTGCGGCACTCTCACACAACAAGAACACCCAAAAAGAACGCAGAAGACTTCGAACGACAAGCTCGTAGAGGAAAGCACTGAAAGCAGATCATGTTCGCCACAAATCTATACCTTGACATCGTGAATCCCGCGCCCAGGCGAGCAACAACGGCCGGCCGTTCTTCTACGATGAAAATGGCACGCACGAACTGTGCACGCCTCAATAATTACTTACCGAAAACTGCCGTACATTTGGAACAAAGCAGCCGTTGTGTTTAGGATCCGATGCTATCAATACTAATGCCTCCTTCACGGTCAGAACCCCCCCCAGAACCACGCATTTACTGCCGCTATCATGAATTCTATTTGATTCCGCGTGACCAAATAATGCATAGTATCCCCCATGCCGATGGCATAAAAAGAAAGCAGAGATATTATGAACCAACTACCCTCCGCCACAATCTAATACAGTATCATGAACTCATCGTCTTCAACATTCGAGCATTTGGTTTGCATTTCTCCTGCCCTATGTTGCTAATTTCGGTATGGCCACTCTCGCAAGGACAGTGGCCCGCGCACCTTGAACCCAACTTTTAACTCCTAGCCCCTTAGCCCAAAGCATTGAGCATTTTCCCCCCGCTTCGACGGGGAAGTCAACACCGCGCCAAAGAACTTAGGCGCCGCGCTGCCCGCTGGTAGCCTGGTACCCCCCAAAAATTCTAAGTCCAAGTCGCGTATTTTTCATAAAATATGCCTATGTTATCCGCGGCGTAAAGTACACGTACAGAAGTATTTTATTCGAGCCGTACGGCGTACATAACAACACGGATCACTGGCATCGAATTCCCTGTGGTATGGAATCCCACCATGTCCACCATATCGGTACTATTGTTACTGTATTCAAGGCAGCAACGGGGTTTAAAAAGCTGTGTAATGATGTTTGTAATGATGATGTTCGCTTCTATTATTATGTCGGAATAATTACCTGTTGCGTGCCTCGCAGGAGACCGGTCCGTGGGGAGCTCCATTACTCTCTGGAAGAGTTGTCGATGGGCGGCCCTCTGCTGTCAATCTCTATCCCTGTGTTCACTCCCGGTGGGGAGTTCTCTGGTATGACCCTGTTCCACGATGCACACCTACTCTCGAGAGTCATCGCACGGTCGGCGAGTGCATGTCATCCATGAATGGTTCCAATGAGCATCTACCTGTGTGCGTGGATTGAATGTGCATAGATCTATGTGTGTTGGGTTGTGAGGGGGAAGTACGGACTTGCAAGGGTGAATCACATGGCATGAGCTGGTATCCTTAGTTGCCGAGAAAGTAGCTTTCTTGCCACAGTACTTGCATCCTCAACGATCTCCCATTCCTTGCGCCTTGCATACCGGTGCACAAGCTTCGGATGTACCAGTGCTTTTCGTGAGGGTTTTCTGCACGCGTCGGCTGGCTAATGCAGCACTGTTGGCGGCACGTCGTCCGGACCATGCAAGTTAGGGCCGGGTCCCAGGGGTCCTGATAGGGCCCAGGGACCCCTGTGGAGCGGCATTGACAGGGGATGGGGGGGTGAGGCAGTCAAGTTGGGGGCAGCCACTGCAAGATGGGACAGGGACAGGGTGAGGTGGACTTTCAAGGGGCAGGCAAGACCTGGGTTTTCAACATGACAACATGCCCCACCGCCCCCCCAAAATTGGCCTTATATCAAGCTATTCGCACAATGATAGACAAGTTTCAAGGTCACAATGTCTAGATGGGACATATTGTGGACATCCTCTTTAAAATGTGGCATTCCCTAGTTACAGCTACAGTACAAGAGGTTACTGGAAAGCCTTATTGTTTATCTTAAGGGCTTAACCCATAGTCCGGAAACAGTGCGATATATCGCACTGTTTGACCCCCGGTGGCGCGGCGCTTAATTCCAGGAGCGCCGCGCCACCCGTGACGGATGTAAGTTGATCAGTGGATCCAGGAACATTCAACGAAGGTGCTGATGTATGGGTTTGGGGGGTAATTTCGCCATATCCCAGTTGAAACAGCGTGCCATAGCTAAAGTATCACGTGACTTTTTGCGTGATTTTTGGTTTCGACGCGCGCCCGCGTTTATGTCTGCTGCACTCCGTAAAACTTGGAAAAATCGAGTTTTGCGCGTGCCTGGCGAGGTTTTCAAGACCCCAGATGTCACGTACACAGCCACTGTCACAAATGTCAGGCACGGGGGGGGCAGGGCTGACTATTCAGTCGAGCTTCTTTTCGATGATGATGATGATGGCGAGCACCACTGGTTCGAGATGGCAGTGGTCACAGAGTGGTGGGCAAGCCAAGGCTATGTACCGCAATTTTAGGGAGGTTCTAAGGCAACAATACCGACAGTTGCAGCCAGGCGGAATCTAGTTCCGGATCTGACAGTACCAGTAGTGACGAAGGAAATGCACAAGATAGTTCCAACACTAACGATGGAAACGATGCTGATGACGATGACGATGGCGACGATGAGCCTCGACCAAAACGCGGCCGACCTCCTGGCTCTCGTGGACGGGGGGCAGGCTCCCGCGGTCGGCGCAGGGCCGGGCAGGGCCAGGCGGTCCGGAATGGCCAAGAAGCCAGCAACTTTGACTGGGGAAACGTCGATGTTGACAAGCCACCTGCGGAAGACATCGCCCCTGCCTCGATGAGGCTCAGATGCGAGAATTTTACCGCCATTGATTACTTCTTCTCGCTGGTGACCTTGGAATTCATCCGCCAGATTGCGGGCTGGACAAACGAAAAGGCTGCCCAGCGTCGTGCCAAGCTTGATGAGGATAACAAGCAAGGGAGGCGCTGGAAGGATGTGACAGAATCAGATATCCTTCGTTTCATTTCTTGCCTGCTCATCATGTCCATTCATTGGCATAGGGGGGCATATGCTACTTATTGGGATAATGACCCTCTGGTTGGCAATGCTTCCATCAAGCTCATCATGTCTCTCTTTACATTTGAGAATATCCTTCGCAACATCATGGCTAGGAATCCCACCGATGCGAGGCCAAGCAAGCATGAGGAGGTGTATGATCCGCTGTGGCACGTGAGGGTATTGTTCGAGCACGTGCAGGCGAAGCTGCCGCACAACTTTCAGCCCAGCGGGGTAGTGGCAGGTGATGAGAGCATGTGCTTTGACAGGGGCAAGAACCCCGTGCGGCAGTATATGAAGGACAAGCCTTCACGTAGTAGGTGGGGCACCAAGCATTGGGCACTAGCATGTGGGAGCACGGGCATCCTCATTTGCTTCATCCCTTATAATGTACCTGGGCAAGGGGCAGTGGCCGATAGGCGCACCCTTGGAGGAGGACATGGACTTCTATGTGAAGGGCGGAGGCTTTGGGGCAGCATGCGTGGCTAGTATGGTGCACTTGTGCCATCATATCTTGCATGCCGGAACCACGGTGGTCGCAGACAACTTCTTTAGCAGCGCCAAGCTTGTTGAGTGGCTGGCAGAGAAGGGGTACACCTTTGTGGGCACTGTCAGGCGTGATCGCACGTGCTATCCCCGTGACATCAACATCACCGAGGCGGAGGCCAAGAGCAGGGGCATGGCGCGGGGTGGCATGTTGCATAGGATGCGTGCTCTGCCATGTGGCATGGTTCTCACTGCCCTCACCTACGTGGACAGCAAGATGGTCCGCTTCTACAGCTCAGGCCATGGCAGCCCTGCCGAGGACCCCGTGGTGCAGAAGGAGCGGTGGAACAAGGGCAAGGGAGAGTACGAGATGGTGGACATTCCTGAGATCAAGGCATTCTATGACACGTGCAAGAGTGGGGTGGATAGGGTTGACCAGGTGGCAGCGAACCACCACTTCGAGATAGTCACCAAGCGCCCATGGCAGCGCAACTTCTTTTGGATAGTGAATATTGCGGTGGTGACCGCTTATAAGTATCAGCAAGTGGCCTTCCCGGACGAAGGGCCATTCAGCCAGAGGGAGTTTAGGGCTGCCTTGGCCAGGGAGCTATTAGAGAAGGCAGAAGAACTGGATTCCAAGCGTAGGGAAAGCACGCTGGGCCGCAAGGGCCGGTGCTGGAGAAGGCCCTTTGGCGTCTTTGCCGAGGCTGCCAGGCATACACCGTGGGTGTCTGACACGCTGAACAGGTGTGCTGCATGCAAGGCGAACAGCAACATCAAGAACAAGTGTAAAGAATGTGATGTGCACCTGCACGCCGAGCCCGGCTGCTGGGAGCACTGGCACATGGCACGCCAGGGCAATTTTGAGCGCTGCCGGGGTGATGAGTAGCGGCTTGTATTATTGTCTTCCATGTTTTTTCCATGCTGGGTGCTCATATATTGACATAGGACATGAGTTTCCATCAAATAAGCTATAATGGGTTGACAGTGCTTTTTTCCTGTTTTTGGCTGGCAATACCCATGTGTCAATATGAGCGTGGTGCACTCAATAAAATGCAATTCTGACTGAACATACCTTGTGTCATGATACCTAAACTATCTATTGACATTGTCCAACCCCAGAATAATTTTTTAGAACCCTCCCTGCAGGGGTAAACTACTAAGGGGATTTCCCTTGCCTGAAAATGATCGTCTTTTGGCCAACTTTGACATTATGTAAATATCTTACAAACCACTTTATAAACTCATGATATTATTGCATATTCTGAAAGCCCTTGAAGTGTAGATATTCCTTTGTAGCACCTTGGTTGGGGGTATTTGGAGTTGTGGTCTATGAGTTATGATTTTTTTCATTTTCAGGGGTCAAAAAATGCCAAAAACCCGTTCCCGGACTATCATTGGGTTAAGTAAATGAACTGGATACTGTATGCACATGATAAATGGTTGGTACTTGATGCATCAAACTTAAGCAACATCCAGGGCTTGTCTGGATGTGCAAAATAATAGCCCAAATAATAAATAATGCTACAATATGCACAGACTGTCCAGCTCCCATGGCCCCATCCGTTGTTGCCAAGGTAGGAGCCGGTGACCTCCCGGGGCTTGTTCTTCAAGTGGTCCAGCCGCACTTGTCAATGGCTACTATCGGTACAGCTCTTAAGCTCTCGTCTTCATCCTTTTTTTTCGATATTTTCTTCTATATTTCCTGCCAGCTCATCAGCCTTTGGCCCTTTCTTTGCCATTTCGTCGCAGTTGCCAGGCGGTATCTGGACAGTCTTGCCATGCATACGGCGGTTCACACCCCCTCAATCCAGGTCCGACTGGTACACGCGCACACTCCTGCTCCGCTTGTCAAACTCAGGCTGCCCAGGGGCAGGGCATTCATTCTGGTCCGACGAATTTGCGTCCCGGCGCAGCAAATATGTAGAGGTTGACGTGGCGAACCTGTGGCCTACGCACATATTGGTCAACATGCCTAAGGTGTGAGGACTTTGAGCGCGTCAGATGTCTGACGCGCAGCCTAAATTTACGCATCAATCGCTTGGCGCGCGGCCTAAATTTACGCGCCAGACGCCTACATATTGGTGGGGTAACATTCCTGACGCATCAGCCTCTGGTGCATGCATCATGGTACTAAAAGCATGGAATGTACCTCCACCACGTAACACATGTAGCTTGCTGTTTCTGTGCAAACTGGAGGAGACAGTGCCTGCTGGTGTCCACATTATCGCTCCGAACGGACTGCCTCTTGGTATGCACCAGGGTTGGGCGTAAAGGGGGTCAGGGAGTTGACATAATGTAAACTTGTAAAATGGCGAATAGGGTGCTGTAAAATGCGAATTTGACACTAAGGTTTACGAGCGTAGCTAAAGACGTATGTAACCGAAAGTAAACAATTCAACCCGCTCGAACGCTTATGATTTCCCAACTTTGTTCACCATCTCCTTGGCAACAAATTAGACAATGTTGTCCGTGCACTACTGGTGCCGCGCTGGCGCGGCGCGATTAGGCTGACAACCAGACTACAACAGCTCCTTAGAACAGCTTAGAACCACTTGAATCACCTTGCAACTATCTGCCGCATTCCCACACTGGTTACGTTACGTATTTACAGTACAGGTAATGTAATGTTGAAATGGTCAACTTACGAAAAAGGCACGTAAAGGTGGGTTTTTCACCTGACGTTAAGCGTAACGTAAAACACACGTAAATACCTTGTGCACGTACCATAACCCCTTTACGCCCAACCCTGGTATGCACACACAGTGCTGTATGTACTGCGAACAGTGTAGGTGTTGCGTTGATGCCTGCCTGGGCCAGGCAGGAACACTGGGACCACTACACTCTTGCTCAGTTTCCGCCATGGATGGTCGTGTGGAAGAAAAATGGGGGTCTTATCTGTGGCGGCTTGTCAACACTTTTGATAAATATCCCTTCTTGAATTTGGAGAATGGGGACTTATTAACGCACATTTGTTCTTGTTCAGTGTTAGAAAGCCGAGCCTTCATGTCAGTCTATGGCAGCTAACGTGCAAACTTTATAATCGGGGAGGATCATCGCATGTCTGCTCGGCACTGTACCATAAGCCTTGCTTGCTTCTTATATTTGCCTGTTGCCCAGCTTTTGGGCAACTAGTCATTCTTAGCCTTATGCTTCTTGTCATCTATTGCAGGCACTAGTTAATTAAATTTGCCTGTTGCCCAGCTTTTGGGTAACTAGTCATTATAACTTATAAGCCTTACAAATGCTTCTTTTCATCCATTGCAGGCACTAGTTATAAGGGGAGGTGGCACCCCAAAACCCTTAAAATTTGACCAATGGTAATATCACTTGAAATTCATTTGCAGAACGCAAAGTTATGATTGGGGGCACAAGTAAAATAACATCTCTAGTGAGTTGTCCATGCACTTGTTGGGGGTACTTCCCCCATATATGCGCAAATTATGCGCTATAACATTACTGAATAGCAAAAGACGCTAAGTAGGGCTGGGTATGCCCCAGCCAATGCACACATTTACTTGCAAAACTGCCTGGCAGCAGTGTTTTTAGTTCCCTGAGTTTGTAGCTTGTTGAGCTATTTACATCAAGGAAAGAGCAAAACCTCGAACAGTTATTAATTTCCCCGCAATACGACCCTTTTTTTACCGGACATTAGGAATAACTTTTTATAAACACGTAAAAAAACTACTTTTTTCTGCAGCGAAAATATGTCTAACAGGGGGGCAACTGTCTTCCAAGTCCCAGGTCATTCCGACAAGTCTAGCTCAAGTTATAAGGTTATGCGTGCTAAAACCTGAACATAAGCTAAAGAATCGGATTTCTTTGAAAAGAGTTTCTCGAAGTGAGGCGGGGAATAAGGCCGCTCACGGGAGCCGCCTGGATGGTCGGCTGAACCGGGCGGGTTTGGCAGATGTAACCGGATTTGGCTAATGGCTGGCGACCTGGAATTGTTAGTAGGGGCAGTGGCCCTATTGTGCTACAATCTCGAAACAATCTTATGCTTAAAGTTTGACAGGGCCGGGTTTGTTGAACCGGTTTGTTGAATGATAATTAGAACCTTTCGGAAAGGGTATTTGATTGGTTGTTGTTTTTGTGGTACGGTAGGTGTCGCTACATTCACAGGTTGGCGTGTTAAGTTAAGCTCGGTTGCTGATGTCAGCCCCGTGCTAGGGCAGTTTGACTACTTTGGCGGCGTAGTGACATTGTTGTGGTCTTTTTTCTTGTAAACGTTGGCTGAGCGCCGACGGCTGAGGCTATGGCGGTACAAGAAGTGCCTCACCAGCCTTGCGCTCAGCATGGGTGCGGGGCTAAAATTTGTTAACCAAATTTCCGGCAACCATGATCCCTGGCTGCTTAAGGCGGTTGGGATTCATGGCTGCCACTGGCCCGGAATTAATGTCCGGGTGATCGGGGTTTAAATGCGAAGCGGGGGCTGATGCATTATTTAATGGCTGGTTTGTTTGAAAGAAACGGCCAGCTGGCCGGGTTGGGCAAGGGCTAGCTTGCTTGATGGTTCCGTACCTGGGGATGCTTGCGCCTCGGGTTGGGCTGTCGGCAGGCTGGCCTGCCTTTGAGTTGTCTCGTACCTGGAAATGCTTGCATTCCGGGTTGGGCTTGGCTTGAGGGCCGCCGCGGCTCGGGGGGGTAAAAAATTTAAGTCACCGTTGTGGGACACGGAGCCTCGGCGCAGGAGGCAAGGGCTGAAAACCAACTTGATTTCGTATTCAGTGGTATTTCCACTTTTTTGTACGGAAGGAGTGTTTATGTGCTCGGCACTAGGTTGGTTGCTCTTCAAAAAAGTTGTAAACTGGGCGTCGGCTGGAATCAGCGGCGCCAGTCAGCAGCTTTTGCTTTGACTTTGTGTTCCGCGACAGCACCCCTTAGCGGACCAGAGAAGAGGTCGGCAACGAGGTCAGCGGGGGCCCCCGAGTGGGGTCAAAAATGCGAGCTGTGTCGATCGACAGTGCATGAATTTTTGTGCATTCACAGTCGCTGGGAATTAAATCTGTTTTCTGGCAACGGAGAGCGCCCATCGCGACAGGACAGCTTTTGACGGGAAAGGAAATGGTGCTTCTTTAGCGGACCGGAGGGCCAGGAAGGGGAGGTTGGGTAATCGCGAGCCATGCCTAAGGAGTTCTTAATAGCGGTTCTGTAACCGCTACCTGTCTGTATGCATCTACTTATTGTTTTAACAAAGATGCTGGTGACTATGGTGAGCAAACGGGTGTATGAATCGGATTTCTTTGAAAAGAGTTTCTCGAAGTGAGGCGGGGAATAAGGCCGCTCACGGGAGCCGCCTGGATGGTCGGCTGAACCGGGCGGGTTTGGCAGATGTAACCGGATTTGGCTAATGGCTGGCGACCTGGAATTGTTAGTAGGGGCAGTGGCCCTATTGTGCTACAATCTCGAAACAATCTTATGCTTAAAGTTTGACAGGGCCGGGTTTGTTGAACCGGTTTGTTGAATGATAATTAGAACCTTTCGGAAAGGGTATTTGATTGGTTGTTGTTTTTGTGGTACGGTAGGTGTCGCTACATTCACAGGTTGGCGTGTTAAGGTTGCTGATGTCAGCCCCGTGCTAGGGCAGTTTGACTACTTTGGCGGCGTAGTGACATTGTTGTGGTCTTTTTTCTTGTCCCACCCACCCACCCTCTTTGGTGGCCTGGTCTGCGCGGGTAATCGCGAGCCATGCCTAAGGAGTTCTTAATAGCGGTTCTGTAACCGCTACCTGTCTGTATGCATCTACTTATTGTTTTAACAAAGATGCTGGTGACTATGGTGAGCAAACGGGTGTATGAAGGTCTTTCTTTGTACAAGGCCACTTAGGCATGATGTTTTCCATCAAAAAAGCCTGAAAGCATGCCCTAAGTTCTCGATCACAAAACATAAGCAAACGCCTAGGCACCTCATCTGCCCTCACCTGCCCTCGGCATGGCCAACCTTGCCAGCGCAAGCATAGCAACACGATCGCTAGGCATACCTGCCAAGAGAGCATACACTATACTCAACCCAAGGTTACCTTGTACACTTCATGCCAAGAACTCAGCAAATCTATGACCAAAAGCACCTCTAACTCAGTTGCACACTCAGGATGACGACACATGCTCAAGGTCAGGGGTCAATGTGGCACGCACTGATGGGTTTCCTAGACGACCACCTGACAAGGCGCTAAGGACCACTCAGTACATAACCAAGTAAACACAATCACACTTTACATGCCATCCAACATGCATAAAATACATGCTGAATATGCTATGAAGTACAAATGGGTGGCCACACACCTTATACCCCTTCACCGTCCCTCGAGCATGGCCAGACTTGTAAGCATGTGAATAGCAATGATGATGATGGCACTAAAAAGCCTAATCAGCATTTTCTATGTTTCTCCCAGACCTGTTAGAGTGTTAAGGTTTATGCCAACCAAGCTAATCAACACTGCAACGACTCCTTAACTGCCCTGCCTGAGATGGGCAACAAACTGGAACTATGGAGGGCAACCTTGGAACCAAGGAGATCATGGCATACAAAGCTTGCATGCAGCCTTGAAACCATGTCCACCATGGTTGGCTCAGCACATTGCAGTCTTTTCACATCATCATATCAAGGGAAAGCTCAAATAAACCAATGGTGGCAGCTATCTACATGCAGTCACACAAATGCAATATCTCCAACATGATCGTCAATAAAACACTTCCTCCCCTGCACGGTAAAATGGAAGAAACCATCGGCGGGCCTCCAGCGCATTCATGAGCGCTGTGATGCCGCTGCGAAGAGAGGGTGCGTCACTCTCACACAACAAGAAGCGTCCATACGCACAACATCCTTGCCAGAACACGTTTCATGAAATACCTTAAACCTTCCCGAGAAGCTATAGGCTTCGACTGAAGCGGCCTTGACCACGACATCAACGAAAACAATCTAAAGCTGCCAGGTATTCGACAACACAACGGCAAGCAACGGCGAGCTAGCTGGCGGAAACTGCCCAAAAAGAACGCAAAAAACTTTGAACGATGAGCTCATAGAAGACAGAACTGATACAGTAGCACAGAACATTCGCGACAAATCGATACCTTGCCCTCGCAGATCCCTCGCCCAGGTGCGCAACAACGGCCACTCTTCGATGGAAGGTTCCGACATGCACTGCGGAGGCCTGAAGAATTACTTACCAAGAATGGCCAAAAATGTAGCAAAAAGCACCAGTTCGGTTTGGAATTCAATGCTACCAATACTAATGCATCCTATGGTAAAAAAGCCCCCCCAAACTGCGAATTTACTGCCGCTATCACGAATTCTATTTTATTCCACGCGACGATAAAATGCAGTTTACCCTTCATGCCGATGGCAGTAAAATAAAGCAGCGATATTGTAAATCAGCTACTTGCCGCCACAAACCAGCATCATTAAATCATCGTCTTCAACATTCGAGCATTTTTTTGGCATTTCTCTAGCCCTGCATTGCTAGTTTCGCCTAACCGCAGTCGCCATGGCCACTTCCGCAAGGGGTGCGCCCGTGCACCCACTTTTCACGGTACGGCTGGTACATACCGCGAATTTTTTCGCGCGGAAAATATTCGCCGCGCCACGTCCCCTTAACTATTACATTGTAATGATAAAAACCTTGCTTCTCAGTGTCTGCTGCCCACCTTTGTACCTGCTGCCCCCAATTGTTAGAAATTGCACTAAAAGCCCTGCTTTGTATTGGCCCGTTGCCCACCATGCAATGGCTGCTCCCTCTCGGCTCCCCCTTCCCCCCCACTTTTTCCCCTCCCATCGCCTTGCATCCACCAGCGGTGATGGGCACCGGCGTCCAGCTCACGCTCGTGAGCACATTCCTGTCCACCCTGCCCCTGCGCGGCGGAGGCATGTTCGTGATGATGGGCTCTGGCCAGATGTTGGCGTCCTCGCATAACGAAACGCTCGTGCGCAACAGGAGGCCCGTCTTCGTGTTTGACGCAAATGATGTGTCCATACGTGACGCCGGCCAGGCCATCTTGGACCAGCTGGTGAATGACCGCGCGTGAGTGTGGCCACCTTCTGTAAGATTATGAGTGGGTCGTTACTAATCAGTCAGCTGTTCTTATGATGATGATTTTTTTTTCGTTAATAAGTCAGTTTATGGGTGCTATTCTTTGATTGGCCGTGTCCACCTGACTGTTTATCCACCTCGTGAGCCCCTTGATAAGCGTCCCCTTGGGCTGCTGCTGGCCTGTTCCTACTCTACCCTGCCCTCTCTATTTTGTACATCATGATGGATGATCACGATGGCTCCCGGCTATCTGCAGATACTACCATATGCCCAGTGGCCCTTCAATGCTCTAATATCTAAACCATATCCATCAAATCACCTTTGAATGGAGAAATCACTGTGGTGGTACATGGTGGAGAGTCATGGTCATTAACTATGTAAGATTTGCCGCCGCACCTAAAGTTGTCCGCCACCATCACGGCCCAGTGGCCCCTCGGCACCAGCATGCATCTAGCGCACTTCCGTGGGTCCCCCTAACCCATGGGTCTAATGAGGGGTTTGTGTCTGCTTCCAGAAGATTTTTTTTAATTGTGCTCTTTTTCTTGTGTTGCTTCACATGGGGGGTTAGGCCGCCTCATCCCAGCAGACCTACGCGTGCTGTGATTACTGCATCACCTTTAGTTAGTGACCAGTGTTTCAACCCTTCCTAGAGACACTGCGAGTGGCGTGCTACCATGGCATTTGCCTTGCACGCCTGCATTATGTACATGTTGCAGCCTGGTACGGGCTTCGGAAGGGAAATCGTCAAGCCTTCTTTCCCACCGCAAGCATGATTTTAAAGCTCAATATAGTGATCTCAATTTTAGAAAAAACCCGTTCGACCCATTTAATTTTCTCGCCGCCCCTCGCCTCTCAAGTAGCCCAGCCCTGTTCGCACCCCCGTTCACCACCCATCCCGACCCAGGCCTGCTGCTTCTAATGCCTAGTAAGGGAGTCATGGACCCATCATCTCACCCTATTTGTGTGTACGGTTGCATCGCGGTGTCCCTCCATGTCTCACACCTGCCCCCCACCACTTTTTTTTCCAGCCGCTGCCTGAGCCACCTTGATACCACGGGCTGTGCTGGCGCGGACACATGGCTGGTGTCGACTGAGGTTGTTGCCGGCAACCGTACGGGCTCTCCGCAGCCGGCCCCCAACTTCATAGCCTGGGCACAGGCCAAGCCGGGTCCGATTCATGGCGTCTACACATTGGGCGAGGGGGGGTCCACGTACATCAGCATGATGCTGCTGGAGATCGACCATGGCTTCTCCGTGGTGGCGGTGCTGCTCATCCCGCGGGACAACATCATGGGCGAGATCAACGAGGCAAGCAAGAAGACGCTGCTGGCGATCATGCTGGTTGCGCTCGCCACAGCCGCGGTGCGTGCATCAGCAGCAGGTTTCCTGCCAGAGAGAGCGGCTATGTACGCTGCTGGTGTTCCATACCCCGTGTGGTATACCCAACCACTGAGCCAATGGTCCCGTTAGTTACATGCCCATGGGCCAGTTATTGTACCCGTAAGGTCTCCATATTTTTTTATTAGCTCCTCATTCCCCTGTCTATACTATCACTACACCTATTTCCATGGTCCCTATCAACACTGTCAGTCCCGCATGTGCCCCTACCCATGCCCGCCTCTGTCCACACTACCCCCTCCCATAACCATAGCATCCCATATCCATACCCGTCATCCATTTGTCCCTGGTGCCAATGTAGTGGCTCCATTCACAGCTATGTAAAGGTGCAATCATATTGATGTGCTATGTACCACTGTGCTGAATACTCTGTACTGTCTGTGGCGCTGTGCGGTATAACACGGAACTGCCTGATGCCATATTGTACAAGGCTGTCCTGTATAGCGCTGTGCTGCATGATACTGTATTGTAAAATTGTGCTGTCAAGTACTGAACTGTATGTTACTGTGCAGCAGCGTCCTCATCAGCACCCACCTGCTGCAAGTAGACCTGCAAGAACACATCTCCAGCCAGTGCCTAATCCGAAACCGTTCCCTGGTACCGATATCCCTCCCTGGCACGCCCAGATCGGCTCGGTGGTGAGCCTGACGCTGACTCTCAAGATCAAGGAGGAGGTGGAGCTAGGGCGCAGGCTGGAGGTGGCAAATCTGCAGCTGCATGAGTTGAAGCACCGCGCTGAGGTCAGCAACGAGACCAAGTCGGCGTTCCTGGCCAACATATCCCACGAGATCCGCACGCCCATGACGAGTGAGTGGCGGAAGCAGGCCAGCCCTCCCATGATACAATAACAACTAGCCCTTTTTGCCCTTGTCACTCTTCGCTCGGAACCTCAGTCCGCTGCCAGCCTTAAATTCGCTCCATGGCATCACCTATCAAGTATAATAGTCATTCATCTGCCCGTGCTTCTGCCGTATTTATACCCAGCTCTCAGGACCGATGCCTGAGACTGTCTTCCTTACCCCTTTCGCCCCGATTTGGGATGAAGTTTTTCTGCCTCCCTGCCAGGGCTTCATTTACAGCCGGATCCGTCAGATCCGCATGGATCCGGATGTGGAAATAAGTGCCCGGCGCCCGGCGCAGATGCGGCCCGACGGCTGTCCCTACGAGGTGCCGGCGCGGCGTGGCCCCATGCTGTAAGGCGTGAGGCTCCCGGTGCCGCGGTGCCGGCGCTTTTCAAACATCATGAAAATATCGATACCAACCGGCATCCCCGCGATCCATCAGTGCCTCTCCACAGACCACAAGCCACACTCCACACTCCACAGACCTACCCAACTCTGCAAGCCTGACCCCGCGTGTTGCTGCCCGCCACAGACCACAATCCACACTCCACACTCCACAGACCTACTCAACTCTGCAAGCCTGACCCCGCGTGTTGCTGCCCGCCACAGACCACAATCCACACTCCACACTCCACAGACCTACCCAACTCTGCGAGCCTGACCCCGCGTGATGCTGCCCGCCACAGACCACAATCCACACTCCACACTCCACAGACCTACATACCCAACTCTGCAAGCCTGACCCCGCGTGATGCTGCCCGCCACAGACCACAATCCACACTCCACACTCCACAGACCTACATACCCAACTCTGCAAGCCTGACCCCACGTGATGCTGCCCGCCACAGACCACAATCCATTGCTGTCTACAATCATAGTGAACGCTATGGTTTTGTAGAACGCTGGCGTCAACAGGCCGGCAGCAGCCTGGCACCCCCGCGACTGGCGGTGCGTGGCTGCGTGCCGGCAGGCTCTTGGCCAGCTCGTGGCCAGCATACGCCGACTATTGGCCAGCATTCGCTGGCCACCGGCCACGTGAAATCGTTGCCCGCGCGGCGCCGGCTGTGGAAAAACCCTAAACGAAGCCCTGCTCCTTGCTATTAGCCAGTTTGTCTTATAAGTACCGTTGCCCTGTCTCGTCCAGATCCTCTTATCCGATCATCCTTCTTCTCCTTCCCCCCTCTGTTTGTATCAAGGCCTCTTCTGTGCCCTTTCCCCCCTCCCCTCCATGGTCCATACTGCTCGTCTCGGCTGTGCCTCACAAGGGTACTGCTCTTGTATTCTCATCCTCTTGAGAGCACTATTCGCCTCTCCCTCGCCTCGCGAAGAGTCTTGACCCGGATATAGAGGCATCTGTCCCTTCACATTGTGCCCTCTCCTGTCTGTGCCGCGCGCTCTCTGTCCCCTCCAGTATCGACTTGCATGGTTAGATTGATATTTGTAGGCAGTCTATTTGCTAGCTCATCAGCCTAATGGGCCGAAGCCATAGTCAATGTTAGTTTCTCGCCATGATGTGAATGCAGCCCTGCCCCACATTGCTCTGACCAACGGTTTTCAGATTGCGGATGCTTTTGAATCTCTGTTTTGCTGGCCCATGCCGCCCTTGTCCTGCTGCCACCAGGCATCCTTGGCTGCGTTGACCTGCTGCTCATGGACCCCTTGCTCGGCTCCGCGCGCGGCAGCGTGGAGATCATCAAGCGCGCATCCACCATGCTGCTCAACATACTCAACAGCCTGCTGGTATGCCCCCCTACCATACTTGACAACCTGCTGGTTATACTTGCATCCTTGCGTATCTGCCTGCTGGCACTCCCTGCAATGGAGGTATCCCTGCAAGCCGTAGGCACGCTCCACGTTTAAAGCAGCTGGTTGTTGACTTTCAACGATGCTGGAATGCCCGTTGGCTTGCGAATGCCAGCCAATTCCCTCGGTGGTTTTTCATCGGCATTTGCCGGCTAACTCGTGGTCAGCAACGGCCGGGTTATGCTGGCATTTTGTTTCTTGGTGGACAGACGTTCTAGGGTAGCGGCGTTTACTGCCTCCCGGAGTTCTGGCACTGGACCCCTCTGTGCGATTTGCTATCTACGTGCCTTCTCCAGCCTATTTGGCATGGGCAGGCTCTGGTAATAATGCAATCTCTGGTGGCAGATGCAAGTGCCTGCATGCTGGTAGAACGTGGCAGGGGGCATCATAGTTTTAAACAAGCCAAGGGTGCTATGACAGGCATGCCGTGAATAGGTAACTCCGTGTACTCCGACGTGCATCATGCTGGCAGGACCTCACTGTAAGAAAGTGGTTACTGTGCAGAGGCCGGCCAAGGGTGGCACCCATGCTTAGTTACAAATTGGAAAAAAAAAAATTTAATACCTTTTCCTATTGCACAAAGGCATGGGCTTGTCTTGTGCGAGCATTCCACAGCCATTCTGTTGGATTGCTTACTTGCAGCTGTTTCCCCCATGGCTCATTTTTTCTGCTGGAATGGAACAAGCCATTTGTGTCTATGTCACGTGCCCGGCCGCTGGGGATGCTTGTGTCTTGGGAATATACCATGTTTAGGAATATACCATGTTTAGGAATATACCATGTTTAGGAATATACCATGTTTAGGAATATACCATGTTTAGGAATATACCATGTTTAGGAATATACCATGTTTAGGAATATACCATGTTTAGGAATATACCATGTTTAGGAATATACCATGTTTAGGAATATACCATTTTTAGGAATATACCATTTTTAGGAATATACCATTTTTAGGAATATACCATTTTTAGGAATCTGCTCTCATGTCACCAGGCCTCACTGCGTGGGGTCTACTTGCAAGGTATTCCAAAATAGTGAAGTGGTCTTTTCCGTCCCGCCCAGCCCTCTTCCATCCAGTCATGAGTGATTGGCCAAGATTGATAGCAGCAAGGTTTAGCCGCAGGAATGTTCGCAATGGTAATCTTTGGCAGGATGGAACTCGGGGAGGGCCTACTGGTTGACCTCGCAAGCCTATGTACCGTTTGAATGCTATGCTGACATATATTTGCCTTGTACGCAGGACCTGGCCAAGATCGACAGCGGCAGGATGGAGCTGGAGGAAGACTCGGTCGACCTCTGGGGCATGCTCACGTCCCTGGTGGACATGTACAGGTGAGGAGAGTTGTGCAGGTGAGGGGACATGTACAGGTTTGGGTGATGTACGTGGAAGAGGGGGCCGGTTGCTCCTATCTGCGGTCTGCATACCCAGTCCTGGTGTTCAGGGAGCCTGGTCGGGTCACAATGGGAGCGGGTAATTGGTCTGGTGGTGGTGGCGGCGGGGGGGGGGGGGGGTCTGTTGATTTGATGGCACACAGGAAGTCCGCGCCATCCAACCCACATACGCAACACTTGTGCCACGAGGCCTCCACGCGCCCGTGCAAGTGAAAGCGATGTCCGATTACCGGACCTTGGTCACATGCGTGCGGTGTGCTAGGTAGGCAAGTTGCCGTTTGACATGATTGTGGGGCTGCTGTGCCACATGTGGGGGTGCATTTGGCATGTCGCCACCCGTATGAGGTTTGGGTGGCCGTGTAGGCAGGATCTGGAATTAATTGATGATGAGCCATGAGAAATTCATTATACAATGTGCACCGCTAGCCAGGAAGGTAATGACGGACCCCCTGGAAAACCTCTGCATGCGTACAGGGGTGGCTGGGGCCACCATGGAATCCTCATGCAAGGAGCCGGGCATTTCCAACCATCGCGCACAAGGGTTGGGGTATCTTTCAAATAACTGGAATATTGCTACTATTGCCGTGTGGTTTGTGTGCGGGTCCGTGCTGTGCCACTCATTCTTGGTAATGCTGTCTCGCCATCAAATCACTGTATGTTGCCATCGCTGCCTGTCCACGTGGGCGTGATCGTAGTAGAGCCGGCATCGTTCTTGTCTTTGTACCTGCCTTCATCCTCTTTTGCCTACCTAGCAGTGCCTATCAAGCTCCCCAGTTCGATGCCTGCCTTCCACTATGGATGTGGGCTGTTGCCATTTCCATCTGCTTTAGGAGCCCTTGCCCCACCTATGCCTTGTCATAGGCAACCACACGCTTGTCCCTCCCCGTGGTGTGTGCCGGCAGCGTGAACGTGGGCAATCATGACAGAGCATGTTTGAAGGAAATGTGCAACCCTTTTTTCCGCTCCCTCTCTTTGTTGGTGGCGTGCAGCGTGAACGTGGGCAAGCGCCAGATCGACGTGATCCTGGACCTGGCCGACAACGTGCCGCACGTCGTGCGCGGGTGAGGATGATGCTGGCGTAGTCAACAAGATTGCACACACAAGATCGCACGCACGAGATCATACGGACATGATCGCACGCACAAGTTTGTAGGAATAATGGACTGGCTGCTCTGACAACATTTAAGGGCGAGCGTGTCGTTGCATCAGTGCACTATATTGTACATAAATTACAGTACATGCAACCAGTGCGCAATACGGTGTCGTTGCATCAGTGCACTATATTGTACATAAGTTACAGTAAATACAACCAGTGTGCAATACAGTGTCGTTGCATCAGTGCACTATATTGTACACTAGTCTTGGATTGCACACATGCGCGGTCGCATGGTAGGCCCATTGACGGAGCCGTGTCACATTCCTCTTTCACATGTCCCTGAAGCTCGAACAGTAATCTCTGTCTTTATAACTGCGCAAAACTGTCATGAACTCCCTCTTTTTCTCCCCTCCTCCGCCCCCTGCCCTTCCCCCCCCCCCTCCACACATACAAGCAAACCCTCCCCCCCCCCCCTTTCTGTTTGTGCGCGTAACTTTATATTTCGAGGGGGTTAACGGACCTAGCGGACCTTGCTCTTGCCCAGGGTTTTGTTGGGAACTAGTAGCATTACTTGAGAAGGAACCTGTATCATAATTTATGACAGAGCACAAAGTTCCTGGTGATGGGAATGGGGGTGCCACTTCTGAAGTATTTATTTGCGAATGGTAGTTCAACACATTACGTCGTGTATGGCCCAACGCAAGGAACCCCCAGAACTCTTTCTACGTGGTTCCACCTCTTCTGGCCATGCTGCGTCCTGGCCAAGTCTCGCACCACGCCACTTGCCGCAGTGCACCATGGCGTGGCCATTCGCAGAAAATTCCTGGGCTTGGCCACGAGGGCATCCCCGAAAATACTGCCTCTGTGCGCAGCAGATCTGCACGCTTGTGATCCTGCCCGCGTCTTACTAGGGTATGGGAACTGGGAAGCAGCTTGCATCATTTGCATAATTTGCTGTAACACTGCCGCCAACTGCGCTCCTGTTCGCCCACCTCCCACATCATCGCAACCTTGATCCCCCTGGCAGTGACGTGACGCGCATCCAGCAGATACTGAACAACCTGTGCAGCAACGCGCTAAAGTTCACCTGTGCGGGACACGTTGCGGTGCGCGCGCGCGTGCTCGAGGCCGACAGCGTCGCCGACCGGGAGACGTGGGCGCAGGTACGCCCCGCTGTCTACATTCTCGAAGCCAACCTCCCTCACATACATAGGGGTTGTCTAGCTTGCGAAGCTGTGGGATGTTCGGGACACACATATGTGTGCTTTGTGCTGGCATTCGCTGGATGGGGCAGGGGGAGATGCACGTGGGCATGAGCGCTCTTTTCTGATGGGGTGGGTGGATCAGTTGGGGGGGGGCGCACACCGGTGAAGTAAATGGGCCATCGGCTTCAAGTGTGATGTGTTGTTTGTCCTGCCCAACATGGTATGCGGTGGTGCCTCAGCCTGCATATTGCTCTCTGTTTCGCGCCGTCAGTGCCCAACTATTGCTATGAACTCCTGCGGTGGTTTAAAGATAGTTTGAATGGAGCACAAGCCAAGGGTTACCCAAGGATCCACACAGCCTGTCGTCTTGCTCTCTCTTGGGCATTTGACTGGCCCGTCCGTCTTTCTCCTGATGGGCTTCCCACATGCTACCACGCATTCCCTTGTCGGCGTGGCGGTGCAGATCAAGTCTCTGCGACGAAGGCAGGAAGGCGGAAGCTTGCGTGGCAACAATTTCTTTGGAAGTAACACCCGCGCCCGTCGCGCGGCGTCCAGCGACGCACAATCGCGTAACAACTGTGGTGCTGGCGCCATTGCGATCACGGTCCACCCACCCGACGCTGGCCCGCCTCTCCTGCCGACGCCAGCACCAAGTCCCAGAAAGCCCGCGCGTCAGGGGCGCAGGGAGGGGGCACGAGAGGGAGGCCTCCGGACCCACTCTTGCACGCCGTGGAAATACACTTGTGTCGGGTTGGGGGCACGAGCGGGCGAGTCGCTGCGACAGCTGTGGAGCGTGCCGCGGAGGAAAAGCAAAGCAGGGGATGCGGGTACGCGTGCCGTGCCGCCTGCGCCTCTGTGCGTTTGCGTTCCTTCCCCTATGCCCGCATTCCATCGCGTGCCGCACGCCTACTTGCCTTTCCGGGCCTGACAGGGGCAGCTGATACCTTTAAAACAGTTAAAGGCCCGAGATCGTGAGGCCATTACATGACCGGTGCCTAGGCCGTGAGGGCTGTAGACAGTTTCTCTCTCTCTGTGTGTATGTGTGTATGTGTGTGTGTGTGTTTCTCGGTTGGGGGCTGGGCGTAGGTGTGGCGGACAACGGATGAGGGGCTGGTTGGTTTGGAGACAGCGTGGTTGGCTACCTTCCGCGTAGGGTACCGTGGAAATATACAAGCCATCTGCCCCCATGTTGCCAGCACAGCACGCCTTGTTTCAGCTTTGGGCCCTGTGGTACACCTCTTCTGGCAAACCGTCATCATCGAATCAAGTCTACTGAGAAGCATTCTTTGGATAGCCCGTTCTCTCAGCCTCTGAAACACAGCTACGCTCTTCCTTCCCTGGGCTGGCCCTGCAGAGGTGTCTGCGGACGATGACAAGGATTTGACGCCGCTCAGCAGCCCAAGCCATCTGTGGCTGGAGTTTGAGGTGGACGACTCAGGGGTGGGCATCCCGCGCAACAAGTGGGAGGCGGTCTTTGATGACTTCAACCAGGCGGACACGAGGTGAGCAGGCGGCGGGCAGTTGGCATGCATTTTCTCCGCCGATGTCATGCGTGCGGCAGCAGTCCAAACGATTTTAGCGTCGGGTTGCACTGTGCCCAGTTCACGTGCAGTCTGCCATCAACCTGTTTTCATACACTGACATGCATTTACCAGGAGTAGAGTTTGTAAGCTTAGTAAGTATTATGGTGTGCGCCTGCATCTGCTCTCTCCCAAAGGGGGCGGCGCATTCCTATTCATTTGCCGGAAGAAAAGATGTGCCTGATGTTGCTCTTCGCCAGTTACTCTTCGCCACGGGCCCAACATGGTGTCACGTTTCTCGCTGCCCTCTTTCATGCTACCCCCTGGTCTACAACCTCATTTTCCCTGCTAGTAAGCTTTTACCCTGCCGATGCCTGCTGTAGGTGCCTAGGCTAGGTTTTGTCCCTTGGCTGTGCTCTGCCTGTAATGCAGGCTGCGGGTTACGCAGGGCTACGACGTACCCGAGGTTTCCCGTTGCTGGTGGTCGCGAGGTTTCCCGTTGCTGGTGGTCGCGGCATCCGCTCGTGTCCTGTTGAGGCTTGGTGCTGATCATGGTGTCGGGCTCCCTTAACCCTTAAGCCGGGGTTGTCCCTCCCCACCAAGCCACTTTTGGGAACTGGCGTCTGCTTGGCATGGTCCTGTGGCCCTTGTAACCTGTGTACACCCCCCGGTTGCCCGTCCCCATACCCCCCAACCTGACAGCACCACGCGCGTGTACGGCGGCACTGGGCTGGGCCTGTCGATCGTCCGTCGCCTCGTCCGCCTCATGAAGGGTGACATCATCGTCGCCCCCAAGGACAGCCCGGGCACGCTGTTCCGGTTCTGGATCAACCTGCGCCGCTGCGACTGCCGGCTGCACAACCTGCCCATCCCAGAAACCACGCCAAGCACGCCCAGGGAGTCGTTCTGTCAGGGCCGAAGGGTGTGTGTCGTGGTGGCCCACAGAAGCGTAGTGTGTGTGGCTCCCCGTGGCTCAACGGGGGTGCAGTTTTATAGGGGAGACGGGAGAAAAGAAAAGGGGAATCGGAGAGGGAACGGTTGGAGGGGATGGGAGGGGGGTGAGGGGTAAAGGGAAGCCTGGTGGCTGCAATGGCAGCACATTCTCGCTCATGTTTGTGCGGTGGGGTGGGGGGAGAGTCAAGGATTTTCGGGGTTGAAGACGACTTTACCTAGCGCTATCTCACGTGCTCTATGTTTAAATCCTTACCGTTCCATACCGTTGACTGTCTCCTCGTCCACGCCCTGTTGAGCACGTGGTCGCTTTGGTTCGTCCCACCAGGGACCAACGAACCTCTCCTCAAGGATTATTCTTCCTCGTTTGCCACTGCTGTGCAGAAGTTCATCGCAAGATGGCTTTAATGATACCTGTTTGCGTCACTAGTGAATAGCTAATCGCTTGACGAGCTACTAAGTTCCCATACAAGCACGCATGTTGCTGCCGTAACGCACGCCAATGGGAGTGCAAGGCCAAGTTATGGGAACGCTGTATGTGAGTCGTAAGACGTTTGGGGCCGGTGTGGGGAATGCTGACCGAATCTGCTGAGCCAAGCAGCAAGCAGAGTGGTAATGTCAAGCAGAGTAGAGAAAGCCTGCCGTGTGCATGTCCTACCAGCCCTTGTCCAGATCTGGCCATGATCTTGCCTTGTCTGGCTGCTATGGTCGTTCCATCATTTGGTTCGGTGTTTGTTTCATTATTGAGGCACAGAGGTCGCACCATTCTGTTGCGGTGGCACGGTCAGACGTATGTCCCCCCCCCCGCCAAGAAAACTGGAAGGCTTTTCTGGGCATTTCCACCAGCCCGCATGCCACGCTTAACACATCACCTTATTTGGATGGCGCCAGCGTGTCCCACATGGCACATGCGTATGAATAGACACAAGAATATGCCCGTTGCAACTTCTTACTCGAAGTTTCTTTTTTCTTTCTTACTTACACGGCCAACATCCCCCCCCACGTCCCCCCAAGCAGCCCTCTTTTGGCGGCTCCATGGGCACCGCCTTCCGCCTGCTGTCCACCATGAGCACCGCGGCCGACAGGGCGCTCCCCTCCAGCGCGGCGGACAGAGACTTCCTCCAGCACATCGAAGAAGTCCGCAACCGCAGCCGCCGCAACAGCAACAGCAGCCGCCGCAACAGCAACAGCAGCCGCCCCAACAGCAACAGCTGCCGCAACAGCATCAGCCTTCACCTTGACCCCTCTTGCGCTGGCTTCGTCACCAAGAGCCGCTTCTGTGGGATGGCCGGCTGCGCGGCGCCCGAATGCAACGCCCGGCCAATGCCCCGCTGCCAGCTGTCGCGCCCCGTCCTCCTGTGCATGCGCCCGGGCATGGCGCGTGACGTGACCGCCTCCTGGGTGGCCCGCATGGGCGCGCCCGTGCTGCCCGCCGACACCCTGGAGTCCCTGTTGAAGCTGGCACCCACCCTGTGCGGAGCTCCCAGGGCCGGCCAGGGGGTACTCGATGGCCCTCGTCGCAGGGAGGGTAGTGGGGCATGCGGGGCATATGATGGTCACACGACCAGCAGGCATAATGGCCAAACGAGCACCGCGGACGAGGGGGCGCCTGTACAGCAAGGCTCGGGCTGCCACTGCGCACTGGGGGACAGCCCCACGCATAAAGAGGAACGAAACGGATCGCTTGTGGGAAGGAGTACCGAGGCAGACAGGTGCGTGCTCGTGCCGTGCTGGGGGCAATGTGGTTCAAGTTGTGGCTGATGGCAGCATGGTATGGCATCATGGGTTGGGTGTGGTTGTTGTGTTTTTGTGGGCGGTCGGGCGGTCGGGCAGAGGACTTGGGGTTGGGGGAAGGACGGCACGTGGGTGTGACGGTGTCTGTGTGTGTGACATGCACTATGGATGAGGCAAGGGCAAGAGCAAGAGCAAGGGCAAGGCAAGGGCAATGGCAACAGCAACGGCAAGGGCAAGGGTAAGGGCAAGGGCAAGGGTTAGGGCAAGGGCAAGGGCAAGGGCGGGAAGCGGCGAGGGCCGAGCAGGTGCTTGCTTCTCCTGCACATAGTAGGCAGGGTAAACCTGGGTCCCTGGCAGCGTTCAAGTCTGTTCGTGTTCCAGGCGTGTGGCCTATTCCTCTTAGTGACCATCTTTGGGTGGCCTATTCCTCCTAGTGACCATCTTTGGGTGGTTACCAGATGGCTCCGATGTTTTATAAACCATGAACTCCCGCTGCATGCCTGGGCCTTATCGACAGCACCCGGGCACATGCGCTGCTGTCTTCGCAAGCTCTTGGACGCATCCGGTGTCGGCGACTGCCGCGCTCGCTACGCGTGCACACAAAGGGAGCGGGCGATCTAGTGCGCACAAACAACAGCAGATGATTTGGGGGACTTGTGCGTCTCTTTCTTCTTGTCTCTACTTGTCTCATAAAGCCCCATTGGGAGCGCGCGGACGGCAAGTGCCACCTGCAACGTGCACCTCGGGTAAAGGTTTCTGCACCTGGCAATGTGTCCGCTTTCGCCCCTTCCCTCCCTGTGCCCCTACTGTGACGTCCTCCAGTGGTTGTCCCGTGGTTGCTCTGGGCCATGCTGGGCCCCGCTGGATGCCCTATCAACTCTTATTCGGTAATAATCCTGTCTGGATGCCTTCTTACATGCGTGTCAGTCTAGACGTCCTCTTTATGTGTCCTGTCTTGATATCCCTTGATCAGTGCCCTGTCAAGGTGTCCTCTGATGTCTCCTGTTTAAAGGCTCTCTGATGTAGCAGCTGTCAGCTCTGTAACTTACCCCCCTGGTCGAGATCGGCCGCATTGGGTGTGCCAGATGTCAGATGCCCTCTTCGCTCACCTTGGGTGTGCTTCAATATTTCCCCCTTGGCCAATCTCCATGGACAAAACGTGCAGGTCGAACCACCCTTTGTTACAGGAAGATTCTGCCAGTGACGTTATTTTAACCCGGGAGAAAGCCCAGGGTGCAACCAGCACCCTCCAGGGGGACTCATCACTCCTGCCAACGGTGTCTTGCCCCATTCACGGGGACAGTGCTGCCTGGCCAGCCGACTTTGAAAGCATCGCTTCCAGCAGCCGGCACACGGGCAGCAGCGGCTTCATCGTGGTCATTGATGAGGCGGTGCTTATGCGCGCGGCCGCCACGATGCCATCCGCCGAGGCGCTTGTGAGCTCTGTGTCGCTCGGGCTGGTCGCCGTTGCCCAGCCGCTGCAGCCGGAGGGGGCCTGCGAGGATGGGAGGGAGACGAGGGGGTGCCGGTTTACACGTGTGGCCAATGCGCAGGTTGATGGTTACACGGATGTGGCTGTATTACCGACCTCCTCAATGGCACATCCATCAGACTTGGAGGTATGATCAAGGGGCCATCCCTAATTAATGTGCTTGACAGCGCACGCACACGAATATGTACCCATACCCACGCACACCGTGAGTGACTGCGTGTTTCTGCCTGTGGGATGATACCATGCGATCGGCATGTTTCCAAGGTGGTTGCCGTGGCGGGAGGAGGGGGCATTGTGGCACAATTACATGCATCCTATCACACTTGCCTACTGCATTTTCTGCTTTCATCATCAACTTTACAAGGGTAGATCTTCTCCACAAGTCCGCTTAATCTCCTCCCCCCCCCCTGCTCCCACCCATGGGACGGTGCATGCGGAGAGCGCAGGGAGCCGAGGGACCTGACCGCTATATCTGCGCCTTGTGGGATGCGTCCAATGGAAACATCCTACGGGCGCATATGCTATGGGTTGAGGATGCCCACCATGTCACATTGTGGAAGGTCCAAAAGCACTCTTTGCTTCTTTGTGAAAGCTGCTCCAATATACTCCCATGGAGGCATGCATTTGTACCGGTATTTAATTTGCTTAACAGGTAGGCTATATGTCACTGCCGCTGCTGCTGCTGCTGCCGCTGCCGCTGCCGCTGCCGCCGCCGCCGCCGCCGCCGCCGCCGCCGCGGCGACGGCTGCTGCTGCTGCTGCTGCTGCTGCTGCTGCTGCTGCTGCTGCTGCTGCTGCTGCTGCTGCTGCTGCCGCCGCCGCCGCCGCCACCGCCGCCGCCGCCGCCGCCGCCGCCGCCGCCGCCGCCGCCGCCGCGGCTGCGGCTGCGGCTGCGGCGGCTGCTGCTGCTGCTGCTGCTGCTGCTGCTGCTGCTGCTGCTGCTGCTGCTGCTGCTGCTGCTGCTGCTGCTGCTGCTGCTGCTGCTGCTGCTGCTGCTGCTGCTGCTGCTGCTGCTGCTGCTGCTGCTGCTGCTGCTGCTGCTGCTGCTGCTGCTGCTGCTGCTGCTGCTGCTGCTGCTGCTGCTGCTGCTGCTGCTGCTGCTGCTGCTTGTGTGTGTTTAATTTTACTAAACAGGTAGGCTATATTTATGGGTGCATGGTTTGGGTACATCATCCGCTTCATCGATAGGTTAGGTTAGCGGCTAACTCCCTCCCCTGCCCCCCGCCTATGATGAAATGATGTGCAGGCTTCCAGCAGCCGAGGGGCCGGCACCTCCCACCCAAGCTGCCCTGCAATGCCAGGGAGTGGAGACGAGGACAATTCTGGCATCCGGGCATTCGCTGGCTCGCCGCAAGACGCATCAACGCCACGGCCCTTGCTGTCGCTGCCGTTGCTGTCCCACCCGGCCACCGTGGAGGTGGCGCCGGCCGCTGACGCCGCGAATGCCAGCAGCATGCCGGCTGCAGAGGGGCTGCTGCCCTGCCGTAACGCGTCGGCCACCTCTTGTTCCGCGGGCGATGCCCCCAGCCATGTCCGGTGGGTGGGGCCGCGTGTTGCAGGAGCAGTGGTTCCCATCCCCCGGGGTGTGTGCCCGCATTGCTTCCTGCATCTCCATCCCCCTCCATTGGGCGCCCTTGTGTCATCCCCTTGTATGTGCTCCCCTCAGCTTGGGCACTTTTGTATGCACTCGCTGGATGCGTTCCCATCGTAAGGAACCTGAGTTGGTGATGAGAAGACCTCGCTCTGTGCCCTCTTCACATGCCGCTGATGCATGACTCAACTGGGCGTATCATTTCAAGCGTACTTGTGTGTACGTTAGTTGAGTGCTCACATGTCGAGCGCTCCCAGCCCTCTTCATAGAAACAAATGCTCCGGAAACACATGCCTCCTTTAATGGGCATTCTTGCCAGGAGCAGCGCGCTTCCAGCACCCATAATCCACCGTCCGGAACGAGAGCGTGATGCGCCATGTATATTGTATCCGTTGGCAAGAGCTGAGCCTTGCATGATAGTGTGGTAGTGGTGTCCTAGCGGCGAGACAACATAGGGGGTTCAGGGACAAGCGACTGCATGAAACCGTTTGTTGGCAGCATCCAGATCAGGTCCTAGCCAACAAGCACGTGCACACAAATGTTCACAGCAGGGTCGATCCCACGGAATACACGCCGCCAAAGCATTTCTAGCAACCAAGTAGAGATTTGTGAGGCCATGCTCAGCTTCTTTGATGCACATTCGCCTCCTCCTGAGCGCTGCCTTGGATTGCTGCATTGGCTCTTGAGCCCGCTCTTTGGCTCTTCTAACTTTTTTTGGAGTATTGCGTGGTTTCTGGCCCTGTGCCTGCATGTGTGGTTCTTTCAGCAGACTATCCCTCAGTCGCAAGCCAGCGGCGGCCCCCCACGAACTGGCCCTTGCGGTCAGCCATTCGCTGGCAGGGTCACCCCTTGCGACGCCCTCATGGGTCCCCCGGCGGCGCTTTGGGCCCCGTGGCTTTGCGGAGGACGACTTGTTCGGCACCTTCCCAGCTGAGACGCCGACAGGGGGAACGCCCACTTCAAGGGGGGGAACGACCAGAAGTGGGCGGGCTGGCACCGCCAAGGTGGAGAGCAGGCTAGGGACCCACCACCTGCGTTCCCGCAGGAGCAGTGGCAACACTGACTATGTGCCGGTGTGGTCGCCGCTGGACGACATCAAGGACCGCATGGACTCTGCAGGCGTCTCGCTGGTGCTGCTGGCGAGCTGCAATGGGGCCAGATCAGACGGGTGCGACGCCCCCTTTGATGACCTGGCGCTTCACAGCGCGGCGCGGCGGGTGGGTGCGCTGGTATACATGCCGCTGCACCGGCTGAGGCTGCACGAGGCGCTGCAGGTGGGTAACAGGGCGGGCAAAAGGGATTCCCGGAGGGCGGCCTCCTGCTGGCAGCTACCGGGGTTGAGTATTTTTGTAGCTGGGCAAACCGCCTGTGTGGGTAGTTAGTCTGCATGAGGCTGTACTGTTGTGAAAAGGGAAGGGGTGAGGCTGCCGGCGGGCTTTCAGTTGGTTTATTGTCCTTAGTCATCTGGTCGAATCGCTCTCCAACGTGCTGGTGCGTTTTCAGTACAGCGGTCCCACTGGTTCCCAACATGGCGGGTGGTGTGGCTGTGTCCATCCACCAAGCCACACTGCATACCTTCTTAGATACTGTACCTAGGATGTGGAGTCGTGGATTAGATTATTGTGTTGCAATACGGCTGCCAGATTTGCCGTTTAGAAAGTCTGCAATTGTACCGGTTAGACTGCCATCAAGAATAGTCGAGAACCGTCGTTGCGATAAGAGTAGGGGACCGTCTAGTTTGCACAGCAGATATGCTTTGGGAGGTTGACCCGTAAGTACTTATGTAGTGACCTGTCGTTCACCCCTCTGGTGTGAAATGCCAATTCGCCATCAAGCACGTCCTGTAAAGCGTGTTTATTTCAAACGACATGTACCTGGGTTCCTCAGGGCTGTCTATGGTCATGGTATCTATTGCTATCTTAGGCAATCCTTATCAGCTAAGTTGCTACGTCTTCTTTTAATGGGTTGTTATGTAATTTAAAAATACAAATAGTACTACTATGAGGTTTATCCACAGTCACAGCAGTGCTTCCTTGGTATGCTGGTGGGCAGTCAACCGTTCTCTGACCACCTCAGCTGGTCCACTTGCTTGCCACTGTCCAGGCCTCCCGTAAGGGGTTGGCCGCGTCGGATATCTGTGCTGAGCGTGTGGACGATGAAATGCCAGGAAGGACCTAGTACGCCAGGCAGCTACTGCAGAGGCCAAGCAACCATGCCTTCAGGGAACAGAAAATCGTTGGGGACCAGGGCGTGGGTGGAAGGGGGAAGCAGCAACTTAAAGCCGGCAGGACCAATCCGTGGGTGGGTATTTACCACCAATGCATGGGTGGGTGGTTATGTGGATGAATGCAGAGCCGGGGCATATCTTACACTTATCCACATAACCACCCACCCATTAACTAATGGGCGGGTGGTTATGTGGATAAGTGTAAGATATGCCCCGGCTCTCGCGATTGAATCACAAGCGAATGTCGGGAAGACAATAGAGAGAGACTAGGGCACGGGCGGGTGGATACAGCGGGGGGGGAAAGGGGTGCTTCTTGTGCCATCCCGCGAGTGCGTGGGATAGCCATGCGGCCCCGGGATCGGGCAGGAAGGGTGGTGTGTGGTCCGCCAATACTCTGTCAGGCATGCACAGCTGACCGATGTGTTTTCTCACACGCTTCTGGATGATGTAACGGCGTGTTCCTGGCAGGAAGTGGAGGCAGAAATCTTGTTGCCGCATGACCAAGCGCCGCAGGGCGGCCAGGTGTCGACCCCGTCGCAAGCAGCTCACGCACCCGTTATGGAGGAGCCTGAGGGTGACCGCTACGGTCATACCCTCATTCAGGGTGATCAACTTCAGCATGACCAGACCAAGAGCATGATTGCCCGTGTGGAACCCAGGCCCACCGCCAGGCTGCCAGCTGAGGAGCTACCAGCAACTGCACCGCTCGCATCCGCGTCCTCGTCAGCTCCAGGCCTGGAAGAAGTCGCAGTGATTGCTGACAGCCAGTTGGTGGCAGCCGCAAAGGCGCATCAGCACAGCAATGGGGAGACCGGTAAGCCTCGCCACACCATGACAAGTGGGGGGGTGCGGGGGACAGGCCAGCCTTAATAAGACGCACTGTTCCACCGCAGTGAGTCAAGGGAGGAACCATTCGCTTGCTGTAGACAGGTAGAAGAAACGCTGGCCTGGATGTCAGTACTCTTGAAAACAGCTTCTTTGCCGCCCTACGCAAAGTAAGCTTGTGGTTTGGCTTGCTTCGTTTTTGTGGCTGCCACTGCCACCTTAAGCAGTACATAGAGACCCTTCATTTGTAGATGGAGGACAGCGGCAGGTGCCCAGTGTTTCGCGCTGTTTCCCTAGTCTCTTCCAACGGTAGGTGCCTTCAGTTTCCCCTAGCTTTCCTATGCACTCCCTGCCTGTGTGCCGTGCCGCGATTCCAGCTGGTCACCCCTGGCCCTCCTAACCCGCTGTATGGCGTACTTGTCCCATGCGGGGTGCGATGTTGTACGTGTGCTAACCCCACAATTCCCGAAATCTCTCCCGCGATGAGGCCAGCTGGTGCGGGTGCCGAGACAGCCCCCGCGCAGGCATCCACCGTCGTTGCCCTCGCTTCGCCATCGTCGGAGGCGTGCGCGAATAAGGAGAAGAAGAAGGACCAGGAGGACAGTAAGGAGGACAAGCCGCTGGTTTTGCTGGTGGAGGACACCGAGATCAACCAGCGCATTTTCAAGAAGATGCTGAAGTCCATGGGCGTAGACGTGGATGTGGCCTCGGATGGCGCGGAGGCGGTGGAGGCCTGGAAGAAGAAATCCTATGACCTGGTGCTAATGGACTGCCATGTAAGATTGCGGAGGGGGCCCTTGTCAGCTAGCTGATGACTTGATTAGCTGATGGCTTCAATAGTTTTTGTGCTAGCTGATGGCTTCAATAGTGATTGTTCTAGCTGATGGCTTCAATAGTTTTTGTGCTAGCTGATGGCTTCAATAGTGGTTGTTCTAGCTGATGGCTTCAATAGTTTTTGTGCTAGCTGATGGCTTCAATAGTGATTGTTCTAGCTGATGGCTTCAATAGTTTTTGTGCTAGCTGATGGCTTCAATAGTGGTTGTTCTAGCTGATGGCTTCAATAGTTTTTGTGCTTGCTGATGGCTTCAATAGTGATTGGACCAGCTGATAGATCAGCGAGTGAATCAGCGGAAGAGACAATCACTATCCAGCCTATCTCATCAGGCCTCCACACAATGCCAGGTGACATAGTCCGGAGGAGCCTGTCCCGACATCACCCACTTTGCCACCACTCAGGAGCTAGTCATATGCTGCCCTCTCCAGGTAGGGCGTTGGCAGAGCTCTTCCATGTTGTGCCTGCAGGGTCACCCTTGTGGGGTATAGCGTACTATGCTTTGCTAGAATGATCCTTCCTGGGCTGTCTGTTACAAGGTTCCTGGATGTGGGCTGAGAATAGAAAGCAATTAATGGCACCTACAGTCCATTGACTTGTTTCCTACGTGGCCCGGTCCAATCTTTTGTTCCTGGTCCTATTCTATTGGTTGTTCTTAGCCTGCTTACAGCTTGTTCATGTGCAAACTAGGACACTGCCCAGTAGGGATTTGCGAACAGGTCGGGCAATGTCGTTAGTGCCATACCTGATGTCGTTAGTGCCGTACTCCTATCTACTACCCCACTTGCCAGGTGTGTTAAATATAATCATGTTGACACACATTACTATGTAGCTATCCCCGAAATGGCCACACGCTCACCTCATGTTGCTGGGGGCGCTAGAAAGGAAGCCACGTGGCTCTCTGGGCATTGTGACTTTCCACTTGTCGATTATAATGCTATCTCATTGATAAGTAATGCGTTGTCGACATGTAACCCTGCCCTTTGACCACGCAGCTCCCTGTGCTGGACGGTTACGAGGCCACGATGGCCATCCGATCGCTCGAGGCGCAAAGCAGCACGAGCCAGCCCACGCCCATTGTCGCGCTCACTGCGGACGCCATGGTCTCAAACCGGCGCCGCTGCGAGGAGGCAGGGATGACGTCGTTCCTGACAAAGGTGGGTGGCATGTGTGGGAATGTTTTTGTTGTATAGGGAGACTAGCATAGTACTCCATGACGTGGCATGCGTGAGATCTGCATGTAGCGTTCACGGGGACGTGATTGTAAAGAGGAGCCCAGTACCGTACATGAGTAGGAGTTAGTTTCTAGCCTGGGCTGTCTAGTACAGTACTTCTGGCGTTATTTTCTCGATCCGGTATATAGCTAGGCTGGCTGATGTCAGTTGGCTACTGGTCACGCAAGTACTTACCTACTTACTTACTTGATCCCGTGGCTTTTCTTTCTTCGGCTGGGTGTTGGGATCAACCGTATGCGATGTGGGCTACCGGTTCCATGGTGTCGTTCCATCTAAATACCTTAAGCTGCCAACCTTGTCATAGCTGACATCACTTTTCCGGCATTGGCAGATGGTACATGTGGATGGCAATAGACCAGTCTTCCTGTTTATGCATTGGCATATTCAACCAAGCGCTGTTGCCGTCTGAAGACAATCTGGACTTGTTGTGCTGGGTGTTTTGCATGGTGCAGCCGATATCGCAATTCAACCTTCAGCGCGGGGTGATGGCCTGGTCACTTCGGAAACCAAAAAAGCTGCATGGAGCTGCGACGTAGGGATGCATGTGGCGCATGAGATATGTGTTTTTTTGGCGTGCGGCAGTGGTCATTCTGCATTTCCAGGCAAAGGCCTTAACACATGATACATGTGCCTCCGTTGGCGAGTGCATGGCAATCATAGTAGGATTTTCGTTGCTGGCTGTAAGTAAGTAGGTAAGTAAGTACTTGCGTGTCATGCGCATGGGCATGCCATGGAGTACTATGCTAATCTAATGAGATTAGCATAGTGCTGGCTGTAGACTACTAATAAGTGTTGTGATATAAAACCGGACAAGTTGAAGCCGGCACATTGTAAGTTCTCCTGTTCTCTGTATTATATAGTCATTCACGGCCAAAGTTGGGTTCGAGGGTTTCGAGGGGTCAACCCAACTTAAGGTGTGAACCCAACTTGAATGGCTCTACTGAATTGTACTAGTTTGAACTAAAGACATACTATTCTGAACTACTTTGAACTTGAAATGCCGAAATCCTAAGCAACTGAACACAACTTAAGGCGTGAGTGACTGTATGTTGGCCATGCAAGGCAATGAGATGCAGGGTGAGCACATTTGGACCCTGCTGAGGAAGCCGTGGCATGCCTTCAGTGCATTGTCGTCAGAAAGCATTGTCGACATGCCTTCAGGGCATGTTCACGCACTAACTTGCTTGAGGAAATACATTTAGCTGTGCCAGACATACATGTACACATTGACGTCTTGGGGAGACGTCCACTATATCTTAAATTAATTGGGGAATTCAGTGCTCCGTGGTCCCCCAATGGGGACACAAGACTAATTAATTACTTAACCCGTGTTTTTTTAATTAGAATGCGATATATCACGTTGTAAGCTTTTTTTAGAACGTGTATAGCACCTAAGGAAAAGAAAAGAGGCCGACCTAAGCTAGGTGCCCGTTTGTTTTTGTCCTTTTTTGCGTGTCATGCGGCCTTGGCCCGGACGGCATTTTTTCGCCACGCAATTGTTGCGTCTGAACAAATGACGCAATGTGGCGTTCTAATTGCCGGCAGCTTACGTAAGGCTGCCGGGGCTATTAGGTCACATATTGCGTGAGAGAAAGAATCTAGATCTATATATTAATCACTACGCCATTAGCCAAGAAACCTAGACAGTGGCAGGTTTATATCTCAACGTAGCTCCTGCCACCTGGCCAAGAAAAACTGGCCGGCCATGAAGCTTTGGCCACGACTGATCCGGATCAGGCCGCACCGGCCTCAAAAGGTATGTCATGTAAACCCAATAACCTAGCTATAGCGGCTACCCTTCCATCTCACTATAAAGAAACTATGTTCCGAGAACCACGATTCATGGTCATGTATATACTTTCCTGCGCTGGTTGTCTCTTTGATACTTTCCTGAAAGCCCATAAAACAATTTGAGCTACTCAGTCGACCTACAACATGCTAATTCATTAGAGGGATATTCTGGTTTGAATACAGGGGGGGCTGACCATGACCGCGATTTGTTGACCCTAGGTCACAAGTCATGTGCTTATTCACAAATGGTTCATGAAAAAAATCTTGCTTCTTGAACGAGCTATGGGCAACATATGCAGGCTTTGTGGAACAAAACTCAGGCGCATTGGGCCACTGGGGCTATTTTTCATTAGCATCACAAACACAACGCAGTACAACGCAGTGGCGAAAATGAGAGCCCTTCACAACATGACGCAACGACACGAGCCCCATAAACGGGGCCATAGTGAGCTTGGAGGGTCAAAACGTTGAAAAAAGGTGTTGTATAAGTTATATACAGCATCAAACATGCATCAAACATCATGACTGGATGACCTAATATGACTGCATCAGGCAGCCATAGCCAAAGCATCATCCACTCTCACAACGTGTTGAGCACATGCCTCGTGGGAAGGGAGGTGCTGGGTTTGCATTCCATAATTAATTAATTAATTAGGAACATAACTCCGTTGGGAGTATATGTAGCACATAGCCCTTGAGAAGGGGCATATGGCCTATAATACATTCTAAGCTACTTCCTGCAAGTGTGGGAATGTAAACGACACTTGCCGCTAGGTGCACCAGGGCACCTGCACCACCCAGAGTCTCGGGCAACACCCAGCTAAGGGGAGCCCGTCATAGGTGGGGAAGATCAGCGTAGCTATACAAGAGCTAGAGCGTGGCATCTCAGCAGAGAGCAGCTCTCTGCATGGGCACAGCATAACTAGATAAAGCTAGGCATCATCTGGAGTGTGGCACATCATAGGCACACATGTACATGGCTAAATAATACTCGTGACTCAGCTGGTATAGAGCCTGTAGGAGGCCGCTTACATGTCAACATGGCCACGGTCTATCTATTCTACACTACTACTGCTGTATTCCCCTAATAAGCTGGGGCGTCTGGAGTCGTTGGGGCCGCAGGGGTCGCATGCCAGGGCTTGTGGTCGACGTAGATGGCCGCTCCCTTCGATCCAGTACACCGGCTGCCGGAGCTGGAGGTAGGTCGGCCATAGCTCCCGTCGCCGTTGTTGCTGCGCCAGGGTCAAGTCGTCGTCAAGGGTGAAGTGAGACTTCTCGAGCCGCTTGCGGCGTCTGAGAAAAGAAATCTTGTCCGCCGGGTTATTAAAGGTGAGGAGGAGCGGGGGCGCCCCTGCCTTTCCCCGCGCGCGGGGAAGGCGGTGGGCGACCAGCTCGATCTCACCATTAAGGCCCATGCGACCAAGGATTTCTCTCTCAAACGCACGCGTAAGCTTCTCGGAATTCTCACCTTCCTCCATGTCGAAGTTCTTGACGATGACGTTGAGGCTACGCTTGGCGAGCTGGGCCTCCTCGCGGAGGTCGAGCGTCTGCTGCTGGAGCTGTGCTGCGACGGCGGAGGTGGTGGAGGTGGTGTGCTAGCTGCTTAAGCATGTCCGCCCAGGTCGGGATGGGAGGAGCATCGCCAGCCACTGAGGCCACTTGGGGCGGGCTTGGCGGCAATGTCCTTCACCGCCTGGGCGGTGAGGCCGGCGGTGTTTTGCAGGACCTCGATGGCGATTGCATTGTCCTTAAGGTGCTGGTCGATGTCGCGGAGCTTCATTCCACACGCGTGCAATACTGATAGAAAGAGGCACTTGTAATGCAAGGCTTGGATAGGTTGAGTGATCCATGAGCTTACATGCAGGCAAAGATGACGCTGGCCGGAATGCATGCTATAGCAAATGGTGGCAAGATTAGTGCTAACAACACATGATTATACTGACCATGATTATGGGCACCTAGCTGATCTTCTTGCACCTGATCAACGCAGTATAAACCATCAACATCCAATCCTCACGATATATATATTAAAAATATAATTACTTACAGCAGAGTGAAATCACTCAAACCAAAGCAAACGCCCAGCTATAAACCTATATACAGAGCCATGTCAAAGCTCTATACTACGATAAGACCAATGGAAACGCCTAACGGGAGGAACCTAATAGCCCTGCTGCACCGCAAAATCAGCCCGCGTACGGCGGAGCATGATGTCAGCCATGGCCCGAGTCAGCGCCACCGACAAGCGCTGACGCCAATATGACGTCCAGGTCCGCGCCGACCATGGGGCCCGCTGGCCCTCTAGGTCCAGCCGGTCCTCCCGGAGCCGGCAACACTCCTTGAAGAAGGCGGAGGTCAGGGGCCCCATGGCCCCAAACTCCTCCAGGACAAAGGGCACCACACGATGGTGCCCGACGTCGCCGTAGGCCAGGAGCTTGGCCCGCTCCGCCCGGTCCGCCGTGTAACCTGCCGTGAGGGAGGCCCCAGCCACGTGGCTAAGAGCCAAGGGCCGCGCCACCGAAACGTCAATAAGCAGATGCCGGCCACCCCCCTCACGATATATATGCACGGCTTGACGACGTATACAGCACCTAAATACTGCACAACTGCAACCTGCTATGGCTGACATGCAAGCAACGTCGATAGGGATGGCGGTCTTAGAGAGGCTGGGCAGAGGTCGGTAGAAATAAGTGGAAAACTGGCAGAAACTAGGTAGAAACACGAGATATATACTTACGCCTGCAAGCACTATTGAGCCGGTGGCAGAGGCCATTTCCAGGAAAATACAGCATACCGTAGCAATAGCCACGGTCACGCCTTTCGCTTTTTGCAGGCACCATCATGCCCGGATATGGAGGCAGATGGTGCGCAAGGATAGATGGCAAGTAGTGATGAAGGAGACCACCCCCAAGCCTGTGGGGGCTCCGCGTGTGACCAAGTATGGCATTCATAGCGATTCGGGCCGCGGTGCCCACACCCCTGTAACTAGGACCTAGATAGCTTATACCATCCATTCCATCCCATGTTCCGCTCCCACTGAGGGCTTATGCTCACGTGACGCAGTCACGTGTCTATTAATTAATTAATTAATTAATCATGCCCGGAGCTACCCAATAAAAGTCTGCACAAATCTCTGTTTAGCCGAGAGTCCGGGCGTTCGAAATGAACAAACATGTGTCAAGAAGTCGAAACACCATGGAAATACCAAGCATGGTGCTGCAGCAGACCCGAGTCTTGCCGTATAATATGTATGCCGGTTTCCAGGGTTTCTGCATGAAAGTTGGGTGAGAAACTGGAAAAAACTACGTTTCCTTTGCCCCAGAAACCTAAAAAAACTCGTAGAAACCTAATTATCAACCTTTGAACGCATCATCATGGTCGTGCCACCCAACAGCCACTGAAATTCGCGCGAAAACTGGCGAGATCTACCTGCCGCCATCGCCGTCGTATTTCGGATGAGATTAGGCAGCGTAGGATAGCATTTGTAGGACATCTTGCTCGCACCAGCCAGGTCGACACCGCCCTTGGTCTGCATGGCCGGTCCCCAGCGGCTCGGCCAACCAGGGCGGCATAATTTGACCTAGAATGTTTGCCTAGCTGTGCCAACACACCTAGTCACGTGCCGCTAACGCACGGTACACAACCAGCCACAGCCTCACATTTGAAAGTGCTGTCCTCCGGCTTTTTGCCTTTGCACCGTGTGCAGTTCTTGGACGCTTGGAATCATGGCATGGCTAACGTGATGACTGACTAGCTAGACCTTTTCAGTGGTTTTCCATTTGCGGGTATTTCCTCGTAAATGGTGGGAGAGCGATCGCAGCAATAGTGCTCACCACTAGACACTCCCGGCCAGTTAGGCTCGAAACACACGCCCTGATCAAGCATGCTGTTTCCGGCCCCACCGTCTAGGTCATCTAGTCGCTCTACACGTAAGCCAGCCATAATTTCAATGCACACGGATACACATTTCCATCACCCTTCATCTTCATCATCCTGAACGACTCGAACACGCGGACAAGATAACGGCAGGCTCGAGCTACCATGGTCCGGATTCTCCCGATTTCGATCTGGCCTGCGCTGGTTGTCTCCTTGATAGCCTTAGCCTAGTCCTAGTACAGCCATGCTACGCCCTGGCTATGTTCAGATTACTTGCCCACGCTGTACTTGTTATGCTACGCTTACAACATGGGTCTTATTGCACCCACAGTTTGCCGGATCGTTAGCGTGTCCGTTTAGCTAGCGCGCCCGAATGCAGCTGTGGCATGCCGGTTTGGCATGAAGGAGACTGGGGGTCTCTGCCCTTTCTCCTGTAGAGCACACACAGGGATTAAAAGCACTTCGGTGCTCCGTGACTCCCCAAGGGGAGCACGAGTTTAATTAATTAATTAATTAATATTTTGACCTGGCCTGGCCCCAAGAACATTCCTAAAAGGGTAGGGAAACATGCCATGACCTATACCCAGATGTTGCTGGACGACCGACCTAGTGGTCCCAGCCCAGTTTGAGTACCGCATCCCCTCTCAGCCTTTTTAGTCATGTACATGTGTGCCTATGATGAGCCACCCTCCAGATGATGCCTAGCTTTATTTAATTATGCAGTGCCCATGCAGGGAGTCCCTCCCTGCTGAGAAGCCATGCCCTAGCTCTCGTATAGCCATGATGATCTTTCCCCACCGGCCTGGCATGCTCCCCTTTAACTGGGCATAGCGTGATAGACCATGAGGGTGCAGGTGCCCTGGTGCACCTAGAGCAAGGGTAGCTTACATTCCCACCCTTGCATGAAGTAGCCTAGAATGTATTAAAAGCCATATGCCCCTTCTCAGGGATTAAAAAAAAATTAAATTATAACATGCCTCCGTGGGGAGGTCATGTAGCACATATTTCATGATGGATGGGGTGGAGGAAGCCGCGTGATCGAACTATCCTAACTCTATCTAGAAAAGCCTAACTACACTACTCATCAAAACGCCTCCTCCGCTTGGGGGGAGGTGGCTTGCCCACAGGGTCGGGCGTGTGTGCCTTGACAATCTTCTTCCACCGCTCCTTGTCCTGCATGGCAGTCCAAAGACGGGAGAGAGAGTGGATGCGGTACTCAAACTGGGCTGGGACCACTAGGTCGTCCAGCAACATCTGGGTATAGGTCATGGCATGTTTCCCTACCTTTTTAGGAATGTTCTTGGGGCCAGGCCAGGTCAAAATGTGCCGCCCCGGTTGGCCGAGCCGCTGGGGACCGGCCAGACCAAGGGCGGTGTCGACCTGGCTGGTGCGAGCAAGATGTCCTACAAATGCTATCCTACGCTGTCTAATCTCGTCCGAAATACGCGGCATACCGTGATACAAAGACTCTAAGGACCTACGCTGAGAAAACCCGACAGGACCTGTCGGAGCATCCGGGTTACCGTGCCGTCTAGCTTGGCTGCCAGTGTTGCCGTGAGTGTCCATGCCTCGGCGCCATACGTGAGCACCGTGAGGACGAGGACCTTGAAGAGCATGCGCTTGCGGTGCTCGTCCAGGCCCTTGGAGCGCCAGTAGGTGTTGAGCGAACGGAGCTTGGCCCAGGAAAGGCCGATGCGGGTGTCCACATCGTCGGCAGTGTCCGGAAGCCAACTCCCCAACAGCTTGAAGCGGTCGCGGAGTGGGACCTCCGTCCCGTCTAGCAGGCGCGGCAGCGGTGGGCGACTGGAGGCCCCAATCACCATCGCCTCAGTTTTGACACTAATCTCCAACCCCACCGCCCTCGCCTCCAGGCCCAGACAGTCCAGCCAGGTCTGAATGTGCTCGGGGCGCGCGATGAGGGTGGTGTCGTCCGCGTAAATCAGGTCAGCCAGGCGGTAACCCGTGCTAACCCCGCCGTGCCCACGCTCGTTAAGGATGTCCAAGCCTGGCTCGAACCCCTTAAGAGCAGTAAAGCGCGCACGTGCCTGGCGCATGACGTGGTCCACGACAATAATGAACAGGTATGGAGACAGGACACAACCTTGCCACACCCCGTGGTGAAGGGGGAATGGTGGGGTGGTGCCTTCCGCAGTCCGCACTACTGCCTGTGAGCCCTCATACAGTCGGCGAATGGCAGCAATAAACGCTGGTGGCACGCGGTCCAGAGCTAGGATGGCCCAAAGAGCCTCCCAGAGGACCGTGTCAAAGGCCTTGATATAGTCAACAAAAATGAGGACCAGCGGCAAACTGTCAGGGGGAAGGCGACGCACCTCCTCCATCAACCGGCGCGCGACAAACACAGCCATGACAGTGTTACGACCACTACGGAAACCCATCTGAGACTCACCCAGGTGTGGGTCCAGCGCGGCGCGGAGCCTGTGCAGCATCATGCGCATGAAGACCTTCAGCGCGGCGCTCTGGAGGCAGACACCCCGGTAGTTACCGGGGTCAGCAGCAGAGCCCTTCTTGTACAGCATGACGCGGATGGCCGTCTGCCACTCAGCAGGCGGAGGCTCGTCAGAGAGCAGGACACGGTTGCAGAACGCCAGCAGAAGATCCCTAACCGCCAGATCAGGGGTCTTCAGCAGCTCAGCAGAAAGGTGGTCGGCCCCGACCGCCGCATCGTACCGCAGGCGAGCAAGGGCGCCGTCCAATTCCTCCAAAGTGAAGGGGTGGACGACGTCGTTGGTGGCAAGGCAGCCCTCCTTCAAGGCGGGGACTTGGTAGTCCGCGGCCGAGGAGGGGGGCGCTGGCGGCGGCGGGGGTCCGGCGACCCCGAGGCGGGCGGCCGTCTCGGGGTGAAGCGGCGGGGGGGGGCGCGAGCCCCACCGGTCAAGGAAACATTGTGGGCCAACCAGCGGTCAAGGCTTACCGGCGCCGTGCCGTCCCCCGTGTGCTCCACCGGGGTGCGCTGCCGCCGGCCGCCGAGCCGGTCGAGGTGGTACCACATGTCCTTGCCCTGGTTGCGAGCCTGGCAGGCCTTGGCATCCGCGATGCACTGGGCCGCCTCCGCGTCCTGAGCATGCTCGTAGGCCTCCACAAGGGCGGCCTTGAGCAATGGTTTCTGCAGCGGGTCCCGGTTACGCTTGAGGCGGTGCCGGGCGGCCAAGACCTTGGGGTCCTGGCGGTAGAGCGGGCCGGGGCGGCGGCGGGGCATGACCGGCAGGTGCCGGGCCGCCAGCAACGGGGCACGGGCCGCAAAGCCCGCAAAAATGGCTGCGTTGGGGGCACCCTTGTCCAGCTCGTCGACGTCCGCCCGGGCGTCCAGTGCCGACAGGTACTTCCGTCGGCACCAGTTCCGCTCGTGCTCGGCGTCCGTCCAGTCCTCAGGATCTCCCTTGACCGGACGTAGAGCAGACCAGTCAGGGCGGACCACTGGGGCGCGGCGCGCGGGGACGTGGAACCGGAGCCGAAGGGTCGCGCGCACCAACCGGTGGTCAGAGCACACCGTGGGCGTGTCAAACACTCGGGTGTCCAGAACCGAGGTACACCTGGGCTGCCGTACCACCACGTAGTCCAGACAGGCCTGACGGCCGTTAGGGCCACGAAAAGTGACCAAGTCCTGGGAGGGACGTTGGAAGTGGCAGTTGACAGCAACCATCCCGCTATCCCGCAAAAAGGCAGAAAACAGGGGAGTGTTGTCATTAGCAGCAGTGTCAGCAGGCGCAAAGCGACTGCCAGCAGTACCCACGGGGAGCGTGGCATTGGCGTCTAGCAGCATAACCAAAAAGTGGCGGGCCGGGGTGGCCCCCTCAAGGCTATGCAAGTCCTCGAAGAACTTCTGGCGTTCCAACGCAGGTAGACCACTATGGGGTGCGTAGCCCACCCCCACCGTGAGGTGGTGTTTAGACCGCCCCTCGACGGAGGTGAAGTGTGCTACCATAAGGCGTGGCGTTAGAAACTTAAGCGTGCTGAGGCTAGCAACTGCCAGCGGCGAACACAAAAGACCAACACCACCTTGGCCAGACGTACCGCTGCCAGCGAAGAAAAACCGCCAGCCACCCGCCAAGCGATCAGTGCTCACCATGCCAAGTGGCACCGTGCGGCGGTGTTCCTGGACGCCTAATATAGACACACGATGCTCAATGCAGAATGCGACTAGCTCCTCTACCCGGCAGCTATGGTCGTCATCTAGCAATGTGCGGGTGTTAAAAGTGGCAAGGGCCAAGGATGCCTGCTGGCCCACCAGGGGAGGACGACGATGGGTGATGGGGGTGGGTGCGGCGGGGGGTGGAGGTGGGGGTGAAACGGAGGGGGGAAGGGAAGCGGTAGAAATAGTGCTTTTCATCGCATTTATTTTGTCCTGCAAGCGTAGGATGCGAGCCTGCCGCCTGCTCTGGGTATTCGGGGATGCTTGCGCAACGCAGAGGCGTAGGAAATCTAGCATGCGTTGGGTGTTGCTAATCTTGCTGCTGAGAGCTGTCGTTCTGGCCCGAGATACCGGCACCACCATGTGTCTCAGTCGACTGTTAGGTCGATGCATGGTAGTGGAACGGGACTATTTAGAGGCTGTCCCCGAAGCCTGTTAGCCGCGAGCCGACGAGGAAGGTTGTCTACCTACTGTCTACCAACAGAGGCAGCACCCTTCTGGCTAGACGCCTGACGAGACTCCGCTCCGGGGGTGTTAAGCGGAACACCTGTAATCCTGTGCCCATCAAAGAATGCTGCAAAGGAGCCATCCTGAAGCAGACGCAACTTAATGCGCTTACCCTTGGTCTCTTGCTTCTTGGTCTCCTGGACGATGGTGCTGTTCCACACCGCGCTCCTCGCCTTCAGTTGAGCCGTCGTGTAGTCCTCGTCGAGGCTGAAGTCATCGCGTTGGAGCAGACGACGTGCTCCCAGCACGAGGCGTTTGTCGTGCATGGAGGCCATGGTGACGACGACCAGGCCCAGAGGGCCTGGCAGCCGAATGGCACGTTCAATGGCAACACGGTTCTGGAGCTGCAGCTTCCCCAGAAACGCTGGGCCGCGCAGCTCCTCGGCAAGTGAGTGTGCTGTCTCCTGTGCTGCCGCGCCTTTCTGGAAGCCTTTGATTACCATATTGCGTTGGCGTTGCTGCACTGCATTCTGGGTGACCGCAGCGGTAGCTGCAGACTTGGCCGCCTGTTGAACAATGGTGGTCAATTGCTTGCCGGTGACATCGGCAAACGTGGTAGTTTTGGCAGGGGCTGCCATGGCTTTCTTCAGCTCCAGCATCGTCTCCTTCAGGACCTTAATGTCGCCCTGCACGGTCGTAAAAGACTGTGCGAGGTCCTGCAGCGGCACGGTAGTGTCGGTCGCGGGGGCTGGCCTGGCGATGGGTGTCGCCGGCAGCTCGACAAGTTCAGAGCAGCACGAAATAAGACATGCAAGACGGCAATCCTTGGGCTCCAAATCATCAATGGTATCCGAAGGAGCGTCCATAACCTGGCCGGTGCGAGGGTGGCGAATCGGGGCGTTGTGTTCGTAGCGGAGCTGCAGCACGCGTCGCACCTCGGCGTCGCTGAAGCCAAGGAAGGCAGCGATGTCGTCCAGGCTCAAACGTGCGACTGGCATGTAGAATGAGGAAGAAATGGAGTCCGGCAAGGAGGTTTCAACCGCTATCGGAGTTGCTTCCGAAGTCGCTGCCGAAGTCTTGGTGCGCTTGTTAGCGGCTTTCTTGGCCGCGGCAATGTCGGTGGCGATTTTGTTTGCAGCAAGTTTGTCCTCGAGAGACTCGGCAGCAAGAACTGAAGACGATGCGGGGGCCTCCATGGCTACGTTTAATAGCACCTAGACGATGGCAGGGGGCGCAGGCGCACGGCTCACGTGCGTGGTGCCGCCATAACGTGCAGAAAAATAGCGATATCTGCTGGGCAGGCCGCCGGCGATAACTTTCGAAATCCTGGGCGATGGCTGCCAAAAATTAGATCAGCGTGTTCGTCATCAAAAAGCGAGTCTGTAGCAATTTACCCGACCAAATTTCATGCCCGGAATCAAAAGTTATGAGCATTCTCGGCATCCATAGCTCGGCGCACCGTAAACCGGGAAAAACAATAAGAGAGTGGATGCGGTACTCAAACTGTCTCAGGGATATGTGCTACATTTACTCCCAACGTCCGGAGTGATGTTGATAATTAATCCCCTCTCTCTCCCTTCTCTGGACTTCCATGCAGGACAAGAAGCGGTGGCAGAAGATTGTCAAGGCTCACACGCCAGCCCCTGTGGGCAAGCCGCCTCCCCCCAAGAGGAGGAGCCGTTTTGATGAGTAGCGTAGATAGGCTTTTCTAGACTAGATATAGCTTAGAGTTAGGTTAGTTCGATTACGCGGCTTCCTCCACTCCACCCATCCAACCTGGAATATGTGCTACATGATCTCCCAACGGAGGCATGTTATAATTTAATTTAATTTAATTTAATCGCCGTCGTCTTCACCTTCCTCCCGCGAAAATGCCTGATTTCAGTGGTACATATTTGTTTGCAGCTGTCACAAAAAAATACCAAAAATACCAGGATTTTTTCTTGAATTCTATAAGATGTTTCTGACCTGTGTTGAAAGTTTCAGACCAAAAATCGCATGTTTAATAGGCTTGCCAGTTGTCAGATTACAACGCGGTACATCGCGTTCTAACCCTACAACGCGATGTATCGCGTTGTAAAAAAACACGGGTTGATTAATTAATTCATTACGTGAAGAGCGACTAGATGATCTAGACGGTGGGGCCGGAAACAGCTTGCTTGATCAGGGCGTGTGTTTCGAGCCTAATTAACTGGCTGGGAGTGTCTAGTGGTGAGCACCATTGCTGCGATCACTCTCCCACCATTTACGAGGAAATACCCGCAAATGGAAAACCAAGTGCTGAAAAGGTCTAGCTAGTCAGCCATTGCGTTAGCCATGCCATGTTTCCAAACGTCCAAGAACTGCACACAGTGCAAAGGCAAACATCCGGAGGGCATGAATTTCAAATGTGCAGCGTGAACCAAGTGCTCACGTACGCCAGAAGACATCTGAAGCGACGCGACGGTGTGGACAACGAATCCAGTGCCAAGCTCGGAACTGCCGCAAAGGAACCCTATATACACAACGAGGAGGGAGCCGCGCAAGCTGCTCTCACTGCCATGGGAGGGCTGGCGACTTTGCCCAAGCTACAACCGGATCAAACTGCAGGAAAATATTGACGATGGGCCGGGTACATCGGAGATATCCAAGAGATATACTAGCTTGTGTGATTAGCCAATCATCACAGATCAATACTTAGATCAAAGAGACAACCAGCGCAGGCCAGAAATCGGGAGAATCCGGACCATGGTACTTAGATACCCATCAAGCATGCGTTAAGACCCGTGGACTCACAAGGCAATGACAACCATACCGCAGCGCCAACTGCAACCGGTCTCCCGCATGTGTCAGTAAGAAAAGCCACCATGGAAATATATGGCTCACAACCGGCTGCCTGGTGCTGCATGGTTTATGGGGAGTCAATGGCGTCTTTGTACATATCGAGATAGCTGTGGCAGGCACTATCCCAGCTGTAGTCCATAGACATGGCTTGCTGCACCAGATTTGACCACCAGTCACGGTGGTCCCAGTAGTACTGCAATGCCCGGTCCAGCGCATAGTTCAGGCCCTGCGATGCCACAAGGAGTGCCCAGCACGCAACCGTGAATAGTATGTTATTCCACAGACAAACCGAGGCAATCAACGCACAGCAGCATATGCTCATGCGTGATGTTTCACCAGAGAGACAAACTCCACATGGTCAACATCATCCACAGTTTACATCCGTTCCCCCGACAGGACGAGCTTGGAGAGCAACACTGTGAGCAGGGCGGTGAGCAGCTTCCATCAGCACTTTCCCGAGACACAAGAAATGAAGAACAAAAATATGGCAGCTGATCGCCGTACAGCAGTGCCGTAGAGTCAGACATGTGAAATATGCCTCTTGCTGATAAAACGAGAAATACGGCCAGACATCACCAGCTGCCTATAATCTTCCCATCCACAGCATCCGCTACACCACCACCCAGCGCAAACACCCTGGCATTACCCTGCACGCAGCACTCGATTGTCCAAGAATTGCCTCAGGCTGAATCTTGCAGATTTCACCCTAGCAGCATGCATTCATGCATGCCGGGTCTGATGGAGCTGAGTGGGGATACTGGCCACAGTACCCGTGGTGGCCAGGCCCTGATAGCACCCGCTTCCACACAAGTAGCGCAAACTCTTCCGGCGGATGTGATCCCACAGCAACTCCCACCCCTCGACCAGAGCCTTGCCATCGATGCCGTACAGAGGTAGAAGCTTGTAACAGCCTCCCGGCCAAGTTGCCACGCCAGCTACTCACACACCGGCCCAGCACTGGCATGTGTATGCGCACGCGCATGAGGCACCATGCCAAATGCCACCCACCTGGACGTCGGCGTTGCCGAAGACAAAGCCGTTGGTGTCCTCTGGGTTGTTGTTGCGGTCGTCCACGTCAAACACGCTGCAGCGCACGCGGCCAACGGATGCAGCCCAGGGGCAGGCATGGCACGTAGGGACAAGGCAGGGCAAGAGCACGGCATGCATCAAACAGCGTGTCATCGGGGTGGCCCACTGATGGCTGCGCTGGGCTACCACAGGCACGGCGGAGAGCGCGCATCAGGCGCCAATGGGGTGTAACAGGTGACAGTAGCCACAGCCTGCTGCAGATGATGTGGGAAAGTATGGAGTGATGACACACATGCACTGATGATGACACACATGGACTGATGACACACATGCACGTGTAACTGATGGCACACATGCACGTGCAGGTTACCGAGAACGGGGCCACACGCGAGCCCTGGCTCGGCGCAACCAAGGGAGGACGCTATTTGCGGTAGGTGCATACTGCAAGGACAACGAGGCACGATAGCCACAGGAGTATACCGGCTCACTGTCTGTGCGTGGACCAGGTGTGACCACGTGTGTGCGGCAGGGCAGGTGCCAAGGGCCACCAGCAACCTTTAGGGCGTACAAACATGATTCAAACAGTGGCAAGCCATCAAGGCCGAAGTGGGGGATGACCATCAGACACCATTACGCTTACAGCCAGCTACAACACCCCATGCCTACACTCCACATGCTTCCATCATACGGGACATGGGGTGCTGTAGTAGCACGTACAATTTTGTGTACAGTATTCCCGTACAGCATGTGTGTGCAGTATTTGTGTGCAGTATGTGTGTACAGTGGACCCACCTGTCCGCGAGCCCTCCCGTCTTGCGGGCCACGGGAATGCTGCCGTACCGCATGGCGATGAGCTGGCAAGGGAGGGGGGCGCGCGTGGGCAACGGACAGGGAGAGAACGAGCAGCACACGTCACCGTGGGGATGAGGGTGTGGGGGCAAGGGCATGAGGAAGAAGGGATGAGAACGATGTCGTTGGGGGCCCTTCCCTTCCCTTCCCTTCCCTTCCCTTCCCTTCCCTTCCCTTCCCTTCCCTTCCCTTCCCTTCCCTTCCATGGCGTTCCGTCCCGTCCCGTTCCGTTCCGTTTCCTGCAGGTTCGTGGACAGAACCACCTTGCCTTGCGGGGGTTGGCAAGCACACTCCACCGATAGATGCTGAGCCACCACCGGCCGCGGCAATGGTAGGCAGGGCGTGCGTGGACAGGAATGCGGTCAGCTACGTTCGCCCCCACTCTCGCCAAGGTGGTACACGCATGGCATCCCACGGCAGGGCATCCAGTGGACACAGATGATAAGTGTAATGAGCACCGAATAAAGGCCGCAGGGCATAACGGCGGCCAGGCGCAGCCATCTCCTCGTGCTTCCCACTTGCGGCCACACACATCCTGGCTCTCCTTGTTCCTGCTTGCCGCCACACGACACGAGTGCTGGTCAATTGTGTCGTGACAGCCGCTAGGGTGAGAGAAGGCTTCAATGGTGAGGGTAGCAAGCACGTCGGTGAACCTGCTCCCGCGACATGACGTGCCAGCATCCTTGCCATGCCATGCACATCAAGCGGCTTCCTTACGGCTCTATTGCGGTTAGCAAGGGTGTGGCAGCGCACGCAACCGGCGCGCATGCATGCACGGGATTGCATTGTGCATGTTTGTACGTGTACATGCATGTGCATATGCGCATGCAAGGTGTGCCCGTGCCTGTATCTATGCGCGTGCAAGCTGTGCCCACCTGCGTGAGGCCGCACGGCTCGAACACTGACGGGATGGTGAACACGTCGCTGCCCGCGTAGATGAGGTGGGAGAGCGCCTCGTCGTACTTGAGCACGATGCGGATGTGCGGATGGCGCGCATGCTCCCGCGCCAGCGCCTCAAACTCTTGCTGCAAACACGCGCATGTGTGTGTGTGTGTGTGTGTGCGTGTGTGTGCGTGTGTGTGCGTGTGTGTGCGTGTGTGTGCGTGTGTGTGCGTGTGTGTGCGTGTGTGTGCGTGTGTGTGCGTGTGTGTGCGTGTGTGTGAGTGCGTGTGTGTGTGTTGCAAACACGCATGTGCGTGTGTGTGTTGTTGTGGGCGTGGTCGCTGTTGTGGTGCCGTTCGTGTGGGTAAGATCTCAGGGCTTGGGAATCTATCCGTCAAGCGCTGACATCACACGCATGCGCTGACATCACACGCACTCCCTGACATCGCACGCACGCCCCTGACATCGCACACACGCCCCATCTAATCCTATTGAGGTGTGCCATCCACCCATGGATCCACCCCGTGGCATCCACCCTCCGACCGACTGCTGTGCTCCTTGCACACACACTTCCACCATCTAACAGCACAAAACATCGTGAACCCTTCTCAAGGCTGTCCTACTCTCGCCTCAACAGGAACCAGGTACTCCATATATGTATCACAAATGGTGGGGCATGCGTGCGGGAGGACAGTAGGGCGGGTACCACGTGGGTGGCCAAGACATGCACCCCCTGCCCCGCTCCCCATGCCTTGGCAGGGCAGTTGGCTGCCCACCCACCCATGGCCATGCCCCGGATGACTCGCTACCCTGCTCGCATGCGGGAGCAGTGGTCCCACGGGTCGGGCGATACCTAACTTGCTCCGCCTTCGCCAGCCGAAACCCATGGCAACGTGCATCAGCTCAACCCCCAAATGCACAGGCAGCAGATGCCGCCATCAGTTTCCTCATCGATAACACACCCACGCACTGTACCTATCCACAAAGTTTCCTCATCGATAACACACCTACGCACTCTACCTATCCACAAAGTTTCCTCATCGATAACACACCTACGCGCTCTACCTATCCACAAAGTTTCCTCATCGATAACACACCTACGCACTCTACCTATCCACAAAGTTTCCTCATCGATAACACACCCACGCACTGTACCTATCCACAAAGTTTCCTCATCGATAACACACCTACGCACTCTACCTATCCACAAAGTTTCCTCATCGATAACACACCTACGCACTCTACCTATCCACAAAGTTTCCTCATCGATAACACACCCACGCACTCTACCTATCCACAAAGTTTCCTCATCGATAACACACCTACGCACTCTACCTATACACAAAGTTTCCTCATCGATAACACACCTACGCACTCTACCTATCCACACAGTTTCCTCATCGATAACACACCTACGCGCTCTACCTATCCACAAAGTTTCCTCATCGATAACACACCTACGCACTCTACCTATCCACAAAGTTTCCTCATCGATAACACACCCACACACTGTACCTATCCACACAGTTTCCTCATCGATAACACACCTACGCGCTCTACCTATCCACAAAGTTTCCTCATCGATAACACACCTACGCACTCTACCTATCCACAAAGTTTCCTCATCGATAACACACCTACGCACTGTACCTATCCACAAAGTTTCCTCATCGATAACACACCTACGCACTGTACCTATCCACAAAGTTTCCTCATCGATAACACACCCACGCACTCTACCTATCCACAAAGTTTCCTCATCGATAACACACCTACGCACTCTACCTATCCACAAAGTTTCCTCATCGATAACACACCTACGCACTGTACCTATCCACACAGTTTCCTCATCGATAACACACCTACGCACTGTACCTATCCACAAAGTTTCCTCATCGATAACACACCTACGCACTGTACCTATCCACAAAGTTTCCTCATCGATAACACACCTACGCACTCTACCTATCCACAAAGTTTCCTCATCGATAACACACCTACGCACTGTACCTATCCACAAAGTTTCCTCATCGATAACACACCTACGCACTGTACCTATACACAAAGTTTCCTCATCGATAACACACCTACGCACTCTACCTATCCACAAAGTTTCCTCATCGATAACACACCTACGCACTGTACCTATCCACAAAGTTTCCTCATCGATAACACACCTACGCACTCTACCTATCCACAAAGTTTCCTCATCGATAACACACCTACGCACTGTACCTATCCACAAAGTTTCCTCATCGATAACACACCTACGCACTCTACCTATCCACAAAGTTTCCTCATCGATAACACACCCACGCACTCTACCTATCCACAAAGTTTCCTCATCGATAACACACCTACGCACTCTACCTATCCACACAGTTTCCTCATCGATAACACACCTACGCACTCTACCTATCCACACAGTTTCCTCATCGATAACACACCTACGCACTCTACCTATCCACAAAGTTTCCTCATCGATAACACACCTACGCACTCTACCTATCCACAAAGTTTCCTCATCGATAACACACCTACGCACTCTACCTATCCACACAGTTTCCTCATCGATAACACACCTACGCACTCTACCTATCCACAAAGTTTCCTCATCGATAACACACCTACGCACTGTACCTATCCACAAAGTTTCCTCATCGATAACACACCTACGCACTCTACCTATCCACAAAGTTTCCTCATCGATAACACACCTACGCACTCTACCTATCCACAAAGTTTCCTCATCGATAACACACCTACGCACTCTACCTATCCACAAAGTTTCCTCATCGATAACACACCCACACACTGTACCTATCCACACAGTTTCCTCATCGATAACACACCTACGCGCTCTACCTATCCACAAAGTTTCCTCATCGATAACACACCTACGCACTCTACCTATCCACACAGTTTCCTCATCGATAACACACCTACGCACTGTACCTATCCACAAAGTTTCCTCATCGATAACACACCTACGCACTGTACCTATCCACAAAGTTTCCTCATCGATAACACACCCACGCACTCTACCTATCCACAAAGTTTCCTCATCGATAACACACCTACGCACTCTACCTATCCACAAAGTTTCCTCATCGATAACACACCTACGCACTGTACCTATCCACACAGTTTCCTCATCGATAACACACCTACGCACTGTACCTATCCACAAAGTTTCCTCATCGATAACACACCTACGCACTCTACCTATCCACAAAGTTTCCTCATCGATAACACACCTACGCACTCTACCTATCCACAAAGTTTCCTCATCGATAACACACCTACGCACTGTACCTATCCACAAAGTTTCCTCATCGATAACACACCTACGCACTGTACCTATACACAAAGTTTCCTCATCGATAACACACCTACGCACTCTACCTATCCACAAAGTTTCCTCATCGATAACACACCTACGCACTGTACCTATCCACAAAGTTTCCTCATCGATAACACACCTACGCACTCTACCTATCCACAAAGTTTCCTCATCGATAACACACCTACGCACTGTACCTATCCACAAAGTTTCCTCATCGATAACACACCTACGCACTGTACCTATCCACAAAGTTTCCTCATCGATAACACACCTACGCACTCTACCTATCCACAAAGTTTCCTCATCGATAACACACCTACGCACTCTACCTATCCACAAAGTTTCCTCATCGATAACACACCTACGCACTCTACCTATCCACAAAGTTTCCTCATCGATAACACACCCACGCACTCTACCTATCCACAAAGTTTCCTCATCGATAACACACCTACGCACTCTACCTATCCACAAAGTTTCCTCATCGATAACACACCTACGCACTGTACCTATCCACAAAGTTTCCTCATCGATAACACACCTACGCACTCTACCTATCCACAAAGTTTCCTCATCGATAACACACCTACGCACTCTACCTATCCACAAAGTTTCCTCATCGATAACACACCTACGCACTCTACCTATCCACAAAGTTTCCTCATCGATAACACACCCACGCACTCTACCTATCCACAAAGTTTCCTCATCGATAACACACCTACGCACTCTACCTATCCACAAAGTTTCCTCATCGATAACACACCTACGCACTCTACCTATCCACACAGTTTCCTCATCGATAACACACCTACGCACTCTACCTATCCACAAAGTTTCCTCATCGATAACACACCTACGCACTCTACCTATCCACAAAGTTTCCTCATCGATAACACACCTACGCACTCTACCTATCCACACAGTTTCCTCATCGATAACACACCTACGCACTCTACCTATCCACAAAGTTTCCTCATCGATAACACACCTACGCACTGTACCTATCCACAAAGTTTCCTCATCGATAACACACCTACGCACTCTACCTATCCACAAAGTTTCCTCATCGATAACACACCTACGCACTCTACCTATCCACAAAGTTTCCTCATCGATAACACACCTACGCACTGTACCTATCCACAAAGTTTCCTCATCGATAACACACCTACGCACTCTACCTATCCACAAAGTTTCCTCATCGATAACACACCTACGCACTGTACCTATCCACACAGTTTCCTCATCGATAACACACCTACGCACTCTACCTATCCACAAAGTTTCCTCATCGATAACACACCTACGCACTCTACCTATCCACAAAGTTTCCTCATCGATAACACACCTACGCACTGTACCTATCCACACAGTTTCCTCATCGATAACACACCTACGCACTCTACCTATCCACACAGTTTCCTCATCGATAACACACCTACGCACTCTACCTATCCACAAAGTTTCCTCATCGATAACACACCTACGCACTCTACCTATCCACAAAGTTTCCTCATCGATAACACACCTACGCACTCTACCTATCCACAAAGTTTCCTCATCGATAACACACCTACGCACTCTACCTATCCACAAAGTTTCCTCATCGATAACACACCTACACACTGTACCTATCCACAAAGTTTCCTCATCGATAACACACCTACGCACTGTACCTATCCACAAAGTTTCCTCATCGATAACACACCTACGCACTGTACCTATCCACAAAGTTTCCTCATCGATAACACACCTACGCACTCTACCTATACACAAAGTTTCCTCATCGATAACACACCTACGCACTGTACCTATCCACAAAGTTTCCTCATCGATAACACACCTACGCACTGTACCTATCCACAAAGTTTCCTCATCGATAACACACCTACGCACTGTACCTATCCACAAAGTTTCCTCATCGATAACACACCCACGCACTCTACCTATCCACAAAGTTTCCTCATCGATAACACACCTACGCACTGTACCTATCCACAAAGTTTCCTCATCGATAACACACCTACGCACTGTACCTATACACACATATGCCAGCCTGCCCATGCCCATGGAGTTCCCACCACCGCCGCTCCCACCACCGCGTGGCACTTGGCCATGCAGCAGGCCATGGCCCCACGTGTGCGTGCCACCTGGCAGCGTGTGCTGCGCTCACCTGGATGTTGGGTACCGGCGATGACCCGAGCAGCACAAACTGGCCGCCCTTCTCCACAGTGCGAAAAATGGCATGCCGGATGAGGTGGACGCCCTTCTGGGGCACCAGCCGGGTGACGCAGCCCACCTGCAGCCGCCAAAAGGGGAGGCACAACGACCCACCCACACTTATCAGGATGCTCACAAGCTTGCAGTGGGAGATGTGCACATGTGCTTGATGGAAACAGCATTCGCGCCTGCGCATGCACACGAGATGTGTCCATGGTACCCGCGTGGCCACATGCCTGCGCTCGGCCATCCTGCCTGGCTGGCCCGCCCACCTTGCACATGTGCGCATGTACGTGTGTGTGCACATCTGCATGAGCATGTGCATGCATATGTGCGCAATACACATCCCCATGTCCCTGCCCACGACCCATGCCTGCCACTGCAAGCCCACCCCAATTACCACCCTGCGCAAGCATGCCGTTGCAAGCCAACATCTCCCCCCCCCTCTCCCACGTACCAGCGGCCGCTCGCCATCAAACCCGGTGTATGCCATGCCCAGTTGGCGCCGCAGCGCGTCTTTGTTGACCCGCTTGCCCGACAGGTCGTCAATCGAAAAAGGGGCGGCCAGCAGCGGGTCATTGGCAGGGTCCCAGACATCGTCGTCGATGCCGTTGAGGATGCCAGAGAACTTGGCCGCGTGTGTGTTGAGCGTCACGTGCAGGCCGCGCCCGCCCTGGGGGTGGGGGTGAAGCGAAAGGTGTGTGGGGGGGCAGAAAGAGGAGAGAAGGCCATGGAAGAGGACATCAGTGGCTGGCCACACAGGCATGCCAGTCTGGCTTGTTTCAGATGGGCGGATGCCACCTCAGCCGGCACGAGCACACTACCATGCCACGGATCTGCCAGGGGATACCACACCCTTTGAATGATTTGCGTCGCCCACAGGGTACAAACACGGGCCGAGCCACAAAGGTCGGGTTAAGATCACAGCACACTCGTGCGGGCAAGCGGGCAAGCGGGCGAGCGGGCGAGCGGGTGAGCGGGCGAGCGGGTGAGCGGGTGAGCGGGCCAGCGGGCCAGCGGGCCAGCGGGCAAGCACGCATAACCGATGGCAGTGCGCCTGCATCAAGCTTGCCAGGTGTCAGCATATACACTCCTTGGCCTGATAGAGGACATGGATGAACACGGCCGCTGCTGGCACAGCACGCTGCATTGCCCCCGCTGAAGCATCTCCACAGCCATCTCCACAACTTGCGTCAACTCAGACGGTGTGCTATCATGTGCCACGACATACACGCCACCTGTCGCGTCTGCAGAGTCCAAGGACCACATTTGCCCTCCCAACTGCTAGGCATGACGGGGAAGCACGCAGCACCCAACGCATGACCCCCGCCCTCCACAATGGGTGCGGCAAAGCGCGTGCGCTATGCAAACATCCGTGCGTTAGGCACGCGACCTAAGTTAGGTTAAATAGTGCCGGAACCATTATTTGAACCCAAGTTAATTCGGCCGAATTAACTTGGGTGCTCGGAAGTGGTTATTCCGGGCAAAATAGAATAGACGGACCGATTTGCCTCACGCGGCAAAAAGGTTCCAGCACTATTTAAACTAACTAAAACCTGTGCACCTTGGAGGTCAGGAGTTCGAAACCTGCCAGAGGCAGTTCCGGCGCAATATCATTTGCGTGCCAGCAGCCCAAGCGGTTGTCTCCAGGTCTATTCGACTCCCCCTCCACCGTTCCGGCACTATTTAACATAACTACCTACCTCGGGCGTCCTGGCCTCGCGCGAGTAGGTGGGCGACACAGTCGTCACTTTGTTCGAAAAGACAATGCCACCCTGCAAGCGCAGCACAGGGAGTGAAGGAGGCATGCAGCCCATGGGCGCACAGAACATGGACGCGCACACATTCTGTAAGTGTGTAGGGGCACAGAGCGTTGCACGCTTTCAAGCTGTTCCGTCCAAGAACCAAGCAAAGGGGCCCATGTCCCAACAGGGCAAGCACATCCGCAAACCAGCGAAAAGGGGCCCATGTCCATAGCTACTGCGGCGCACTGTGCACACCACGCGCTGGACTAGCGATGCGGAGCGAGACTTTGCACTGTCCCTTTGCTCTTGTTGCCCCCCCCCCACACCGTGCCCTTGCACGGGCCGGAAGAGCACACCACGCCATGACCCCGCCAAGCACCAGAACACAATGTGACCGCGTGCATTCGGGCTCATGGCCTGAACGCCTGCCCCACTCAGCCCCAGACCATACATCCTGGCCTGAATGCCTGCCCCCACTCAGCTCCACACCATGCATCATGGCCTGAATGCCTGCCCCCACTCAGCTCCACACCATGCATCATGGCCTGAATGCCTGCCCCCCACTCAGCTCCACACCATGCATCATGGCCTGAATGCCTGCCCCCACTCAGCTCCACACCATGCATCATGGCCTGAATGCCTGCCCCCACTCAGCTCCACACCATGCATCATGGCCTGAATGCCTGCCCCCACTCAGCTCCACACCATGCATCATGGCCTGAATGCCTGCCCCCACTCAGCTCCGCACCATGCATCATGGCCTGAATGCCTGCCCCCACTCAGCTCCACACCATGCATCATGGCCTGAATGCCTGCCCCCACTCAGCCCCACACCATGCATCATGTCCCGTTGGCCCCATTATACCCCCCTTGCTCGCCCGCGTGCATGCCTCCCTGCTTGCATGTCTGCACGTTCCCCTGCCTTCGGGTCATGGCCTGCCGCCAGATCCCCCCCCCCTCACCTTGAGCAGGTTGATGCGGTCGGCCACAAAGTTGTCCTTCATCTTCTCAGGGACGTTCATGACAGCTGGCGCTAGGCCACATGCCGCCAGCTCGTTTGGGTGCGCGGTGCCCTGATACTCGTAATTATGGCAGGTGAAGAAGATGCGCGTGCTGGCCATGCCCAGGGGGAAGAAAACATCCCAGAACAGGGGCGCCTGCCGGTGGGGGGGGGGGGACAATGGAGGGGGAGGGGGGAAGGGAGAGCATGCGCCGGGGAACAGGGGGCTTGGGCATTGAGCAGTTGCACAGGCACCCGCATGCATAAGCAGCCACACACACAGAAGGGATGAATGCAGTCGACGCTGCAGGAGCTAATGGAGATGAACCAAGAGGACTGCGGTAGCCACATGGGCAGGCGGTGCCACAGAACAGCACACCAGCCTAGGAACGAGCACCATGTCATGACAACAAATGCAGTACTATGAACGCAGTGCCATGTCAGCCCAGCGGAACATGTTGCGGCGGGCAGCATAGGGCCCATGGGCCGACAAGAGCCGTCACCACATTGGGCCATGCGCCAGGGCCCGCGCAGAACCGGGCACACGGGTCGCTATCAACCCTGGCTGGTCTTCTTTCCACCGCGTGGTGGCCCAGCCCACGGCCCCGCACAACCGCGTAATCATGGAGGTGGCCAAGGCCATGCGGGTGGCCAAGGTCATGCGGCTGGCCAAGGTCATGCGGCTGGCCAAGGTCATGCGGCTGGCCAAGGTCATGCGGGTGGCCAAGGTCATGCGGGTGGCCAAGGTCATGCGGGTGGCCAAGGCCATGCGGGTGGCCAAGGGCATGCGGGTGGCCAAGGGCATGCGGGTGGCCAAGGTCATGCGGGTGGCCAAGGTCATGCGGGTGGCCAAGGTCCAGCCAGCGCAAGCATACCCGCGTCATGCACACACAGAGGGTTACACCCACAAGTGGCATAGTGACCAACATACCACCATATAGTGACCAACATACCGCCATATAGTGACCAACATACCGCCATATAGTGACCAACAAACTGCCATATAGTGACCAACACGCGCCATATATTGACCAACATTTCGCCATATAGTAACCAACCTACTGCCATATAGTGACCAACATACCGCCATATAGTGACCAATGAACTGCCATATAGTGACCAACATACCGCCATATAGTGACCAACGAATCGCCACATAGTGACCAACGTATCGCCACATAGTGACCAACCTACCGCCATATAGTGACCAACCTACCGCCATGTAGCGGCCGCAAGGGATGAGACACCAACACGTGGGCCCTCCACGCAAAGGCTTCTGTCTTGCCACGCGTTCGCTGCACTACCCACATCCCACAGACGCGTCGCGAGCCCCCACATGCCACCCGCCACGCACGTCGTCCCTCCCGTGGCATGCATGTTGCTCCGCATTGTTGCTGCTCCCGTGGACCCACACTGCAACACGGTCATGGGCCAGCCCTCTTACCACAGCGGCGGTCTGCCAGTCGTGGCAGTGGATGATGTCGGGCGCCTTGCCCGAACGGTGCAGGAACTCGAGTGCCGCGCGGCAGAAGTAGGTGAACCGCCGGAAGTCGTCGTTCTGGCCGTAAAAATGGCCACGGTTGAAGAAGCGGTCGGGATGCAGCGGCTCGATGAAGTACACGGGGAGGCCTGCCGCGCACGAGTAGGAGGGGCAAGCGAAGAGCGAGCGACCAAGGGCAACTATTTTAGCAAAAGCAGGGTGTGAGGACGATTCGAGCACAGCGCACCTTCCGGATTGCATCGTTAACGTGAAGCACTAGACAGTGGGAGGCTTACACAGCCGTTAGCACATATGGCAGTACACCCACCCACAACATAGGGCCACAGGTTCCTCCACACCCGTACAGCAAATGCTGGATTTCGCCACAACATCGACCCATCCCACAAAATACCCCCCCCACTGCTGGATCAAACTGCCCCTGCCGCATCTGGCATCCCACAGCCGATACGGCGACCCGCATACGAGGCGGTCCGGGTGGCACTGCGTTGGGAGGACCGTCGCCACCAGCAGCTGTCACCAAACCTTGCAGTTTCAAAGCCCCCAGCACCATGGATGGGTCGTGGGAACTGTGGTCTCTGTGCACGCCAGACTGCCTGGCTACATGCCCTAACGCTTGCCGCTTGGCACTGGGCCTCACCCTGCACCCCATGACAGGGATTTATTTGCTGCCCCGTCACGTATTGCCGGCCGAGCCAACGTGCCCGCAGGACAGGCAGCCCCCCCCCCGCCTAGACACATCCGAACACACACACACACGCATGCATGCACACATCGCCCCTGTCACCGTGTGGCTCACCTGCCACTGTGCCGCGCCATACGCGATTGGCGTGCTGCCGGTTGTCAAAGAAGGACTGGAACTCATAGCCAGTGTCCTGGGGGGGGGGGGGAGGAGGCAAGACGCACGTGAAAGCGGGGGCATGCATACACACACCCGCAGGGGGCCACCAGCACAGGGGCATGAGGCCCATGGCAGCACGGGCTATACCGTGAACAGGCAAACCAGAGACAAGTAGGAGGGAAGGGGGGGAATGAAGCCGTGCGCATGCGGTGACAAGGGGCAGCAGCGAGCACAGGCAGCCATCAGCGGCGGTGCCCACAGAAAGAATGGGCGGGCTTCCCATCTGGCAATGGGGCCAAGCGGGGCAACCATACACGCACCAACACAGCAGCATCCACTCACACCACCATTACATCGCAGCATGCTGACAGAGGCATGGTAAAATCCTCCCTACCCCCTCCGCCCCCCCCAATGCCTCCTGTGCCTCACTCACCTGCAGGCCAAGCACGTGCCCCGTGTCCATGCAGTCGTACTTGGGCAGGATGACCTCCACCAGGTGGCCCTTTTTCTGCAGCGCGCGGCCCAGGCCCGTCACCACATCGCCCAGGCCGCCCACCTGCGGGGATGCCACCGCCAGCACACACACGTGGCAGAAACACACGCGCATGCCGAGCAAGGGTGAGTGGTTTAGGGCGGCCACACGCAACGAGTGGCACTGCAGGAGTGTAGGCATGCGAGGGAGGCACACCACGTCACAACCACGGGCAAAAAGGAAGGGACAGATGGCACGTATGCTGTGCGGATGCGAGCGCATGCGTACGCTGGCAGGCACCAACCGAGGGACTTGAGACCAGCCAGGTGCATGTAAGGACCAGGGCATGCGCCGTGTCTGGCCTGCCTTCCCCCCAACCATGCTTCGGAGCCGACCGTACGCCCACCCCACACCCATGCGGTCATGCTCTGTACCCGTTCCCTGAGGACACCAGACCGCCCGCGCATGTGCGTTTACGGCGCTGCCGCCCAATATGAGGCGGCCGCGGAAGAACGGCCTCCCATCCCAGCCCTACAGCACTCTCGCCCTAGCCAGGGTGAGCTAGTACGCCGTATTAAACGGTAAATACGCCGCATTATACAATACGGGGGGGGGGAGGGGGGGGTACCAGTGTTTTTGCTAACGGGCCGCGCACGGCCACATGTGGCCGCGGGCCACCGGATTTTGGACGCTGCGGTCACACATGGCCGCGGGATTTTCGTGCCCACGGTCACATGTGGCTGCGGGATATGTGCGGCCGCGAGCACGCTGTGCTAGGGGTCAGTTGTTGGTCGGCCAAGTGTCAATGGTAATTCGTCGGTCGTCTGAGTTCTGATACTCTGGTGCACTGGCCCGAGATGTGTGTCTAGGCCAGTAGTTGTCAGTCAGTCAGTCAGCGGGTTATAGAAGTTAGTATTGTCCAGCCATCCGGTGCACGTCAGTTATTCTGATTTCAGCACTCTGAACTGTTCAATCGAAACGATTCCTACCCAGGAGCCAACTTTCAATTATTACCTGAAACTATCTAAACTATTCTCTGGCGGCTGGGCAGCAGTACAGCGTGACGTCCAAAGCAAAAAAACAAAGCAACTGAAACTATCTAAACTATTCTCTGGCGGCTGGGCAGCAGTACAGCGTGACGTCCAAAGCAAAAAAACAAAGCAACTGAAACTATCTAAACTATTCTCTGGCCGCTGGGCAGCAGTACAGCGTGATGTCCAAAGCAAAAAAACAAAGCAACTGAAACTATCTAAACTATTCTCTGGCGGCTGGGCAGCAGTACAGCGTGATGTCCAAAGCAAAAAAACAAAGCAACTGAAACTATCTAAACTATTCTCTGGCGGCTGGGCAGCAGTACAGCATGACGTCCAAAGCAAAAAAACAAAGCAACTGAAACTATCTAAACTATTCTCTGGCGGCTGGGCAGCAGTACAGCATGACGTCCAAAGCATGAAACGATCATGAATGCACGTTGGTCGTTGGCTCGTCAGCCGTCAGGCGATTTTCTATTCAAGGTGCATCGCAGCGTCAATTACTGTCAAGCACTGTACAATTTTCGGAGATATATGATGCAATAGGTGGCGTGCTGCTGGGTTGTTTATGGCAATTGGCAGGATTGGCAGGATTTTGAATTATTCAAGGGTATAACTTAGAAGCGCTGCTCAGATGAATGGAATTTTGCCTGCCTGAGAGTTACGACAGCATTTTGATATATTTCGTCGCGGCCTGGCCAGCGACAATAGGGAAAAATCTGGTCGGCACCAGGCACTGTCGTCCAGAGGTAGAGGACTGTTATCTTTTTTCAGGCGCGTTCCACTGGCAGCAAACGCAGCTGTCAGCAACCTCGCTCCTGGCACTGTGCCTGATTCAGGCTTGAATTCGGCGTTGGTATCAAGGCAAGGCAAGGCGACTTACAGCTGCAGGGCCGTTTGGAAAGTGCCAATATCAGTCGCCGACCTGATTAAAAGGAGCTAGCCGGAGGGCAAAGCCATGGGGCGAGTGATCCCGAATCTTTCCCTGGCTCCGCTGATTCGGGACCACCTCAACATCTTTCCCTGGCGGACTCGCCATCGCATTCTGATAATGAAAGTGTGATTCAGCTTGTGCCGGGTGACAAATGTTTCTTAGCTGCTTTAATGTGTTTATTCTATCCGGTAACGTTTTGATAGCGTGCACGGTTGGCACCTGTTTTTTAAAAACTGCATTGAGCAAGACTCAGAAAAAGTAGACATGTGTTATGATGCCACTTTGTGCCTTGTGGCCTTGCCACTTGCCAAGGGCACTTGCATGGTCATTGATTGCCCTGCTCGCAAATGACCTCTAAGTATGAAGGCAATTTTCATTACTATAACTAACTGACTTTTGTATCATCATAACTCTGTGGCTCGGTATTAATAGCACAGAGCAGAGTGATGTCAACACCACTTCTAACGAGAACTAGGGTGACTTGCCACTAGGCGCTAGGGTGGTGGTCACTTGTTGCCATGTTGGCGTGCTTGTGACCTTGACGCAGGTTTTTGACGGCTGAGGCCACTGCGGCCGCAGCGTCAGAACCCATACAGCGGTAGCAAAAACACTGTGGCGCACTAACGTACTAGAAATACGTTGTATTGCATTCTTGACGCAGATACGCCGTATCATACATGTTTTTCGCGTGTTTTTTTCATGGAGCTCCGGAATTGCGCGCCACACCTAGTTTTGGCGTAGCTCACCTGGGCAGGTACGCAGCCTAAACCGTACTCAGGGAGTAGGGGCCTACGGTTGGTCCCGCTTCTCATCTCTTGCCAGTTCACAAGGTGGGTAAACCGTGGCAAAACGAGACCGACTTGCATAAGAATAATAATTGACGTCCGCGGCCATGGAGGCACAGAAAACTGACTGGTACATATGAGAGCAGGGCTCGACATTTTGAACTGCAATTTTGCAGGCATGATCCATAGGTCTTAAAAAGCTTATATCCTTGGCCAGGCAGCGTCTGCGTGTGTGCATATATGTCTGCTCGGTGCAGCAACCTCGTTTGATCAGCGACCAGGTTGGTCACTTAGCACGTGCTAACTGTTGCTATACATATATATAGGAGGGAAATAGGTCCATACATTTGTATGTACGCGGATAGATGTGTCAAGTTATTGCTGACATGACTAATTAGCGACAACGGCCAGGAAAGGCTCGCAGCTACGTCCATGAGGTGGGCATGCGGCTAGCTTCAGCAAGGAATGTACACGTACATAATCTGCGGTTTTTATCTGGTGTGTGCTATCCTGTTCACGTGTTCATAGTATTCTGTATCAACTTTTTGGGTCGATTTAAAGTAATCGTTGACCTATCCATGAATAAATGGTTGTCATACGGAATCAGTTCAATTAGCAATCTACATAGCATGCCGCCGGTGGATGAGTATCACACTTCATGCACTGAGACAACCAAGTGAGTGTCAAAGGCTACGTGCATTGCATTTATGCCACGTCAAGATTGAGGCATTAGTTAGCGTGTTTGAGAGGCACATCCATGGGATAAGCACCTTAGAATACGACGAGAGACTTGCCAGCACGAATAGCGGCTAAAAAATGCCCTTTTCGCGCTTTTGTGCTTTTGGTGTATAATACGCGTATAATACGCAATACGGCAATTCGCCGAGGTTTGAACGTGTTGCCGTACTGCCATACTAGCTCACACTGGCCCTAGCGCATTGTAGCCCTAGCGCATGCCACATGGAGCACTCACCTTTGCGACGGGTGCCATTTCCGCAGAGATGTTGACCACGTGAAGGCCGGGCCTGCAAAAGGGGCGCAGGTTGGGAGGGGGTCGGGAGGGGATGAGTGAGACCTGGGTGGAGGGTGGCAAGGGCATGCCGATGCCAGCCCGCGCATGTGCATGCATGCACACATGAGGGCGCGCGAGTGTGCATACATGCCTGCACACGTGGTGGCACGTGAGCGCATCGGTCTGCTGAGCAAAGCACCAATCTGCACGAGAGCACAAGCACAGGGCGGCATCGAATCACAACCTTGGTCGGTGCGACAAGCAGAGGGCGGCATCGAATCACAACCTTGGTCGGTGCGACAAGCAGAGGGCGGCATCGAATCACAACCTTGGTCGGTGCGACAAGCAGAGGGCGGCATCGAATCACAACCTTGGTCGGTGCGACAAGCAGAGGGCGGCATCGAATCACAACCTTGGTCGGTGCGACAAGCAGAGGGCGGCATCGAATCACAACCTTGGTCGGTGCGATAGCATTCTGGCCACAGTATGGCCACCAACAGGGAGCGCGGCGCCTACACGTCTCGCGGGCAGCCCCTCATGCCCCCTCTCCTGTGGTCCCCCCCAAGCCACTATCCGTCGCGGGGACACCACCAACGTGTATGGTCGAGGCAGACACGCGTGCGGGCACCCTCATGCACCACCCCGGCTGGCGCATCCCACGCACCTTCCTGGCAGCTTCAGCCCCTTCATCAAGTGCATGCCCAGCTCGCGCTCGTTGGCGCACCGCCCCTCGGCCGCCTCGTACATCTCCCCCAGCCGCGCGTCGCGGCTCCACGCCATGAGCTGCAGCATGCCGTACTCCTCCTTGCGAAGGTGGCCCTTGAGGTGCAGCGTGTCCAGCAGCTGCAGCAGGCCGCTCCAGAAGCTCCAGTCGCGGCTCGTGTCACCGGTGGTCACCACGGGGGCCGCAGGGGGGGGCACCACCGCAGGGGCAACGGCCTGTGCTGGCGCGGCACCTTTGGCCCCGCGCGCATTGCTGGGGGAGAGCATGTCCACGGGTGCCCCCGCACGCGCCGCCTGTGCCTGCGCCGCGTTGGCCTTGCTGGCGCGCTGCACATCGCTCAGCACCTCTTCGAGCGTGGCCAACCGCTCACGCAGCCGCTGTGCTTCGGCCTGCGCCTCGGCCAGTGCTTGCTCTGCTTTCAGACGGCCCTCCGCAAGCACCGACATGTCTGCAGGTGGGTGGGTGGGGTGGGGGAGTGGGAGGGCGAAATGTGCGGGTGAGGGGACATGGGGGGCAGCAGCCAGCAGGTAGGGGTAGCGTGTGACCCAAAATCATGCTGGCATCCCACACACAAGGCATGAGAGGGCTACCCACACAACCACCATCGATCGCATCAGAGGTACCCGACTTCCGTGCGCCCGACGCACACCACAAGCTGCCCTATGGGGAGGGGGGGAGTGGGGCAATACCGGCAGGGCAACACATCCTCTGGTGTCGAGGGGGGGACAGGGGGCACACCAGCTATCATGCAGGGCAACATTTGGCAGGGCAACAACTCCTCGGGTGTCCAAAACCACAGCGATCATGCCATCCATCGATCCACCTTGCACTTGCAAGGGGTTGGCTGCGGCCAGCGGCAGATGGCCTCTAGACAAAGCAGCAGCAGATAGAGGCGAGGGACCAGTGCTGTGTGCAGGAAGGAGCACACACACGCATGCCCCTCACCGCACATACATCAGACAGGATCCCCATGTACCTTGCCCCTGTGGGCCATGCAACATCCCTCCAGAGAACTGCAAGAAGGAGGAGGCATCTATCAGCTTCTGACCACCAAGCAGGCCACATGCTGACCAACATCAGACACTACACACACCAGATAGTATGTAATAATAAATTAATAGCTACAGCTGTGCACGTTGCTGCACACCGCATGCACGCGCCATGAGGGGCAGATACGATTGCCATGCGAGCCAGATGCAGGCGGTCAACGCGGGGCTTCACCTTTCCGGCCTTGAATGCGTGATGTCATTGGTGATGACTATGCAGGATACTACATTGAATGCGGGACGGGCCAAGCGATTTCATGGTTGCATGTCCGACATACTCTGCTCTGCTATCTGCACCATGTTTGCCATTTCTTCGAGCAGGTCGGCCTCGCCAGCAGACGACGGCGCATCCACGCCGTCCACATCTGCCGAGTACACATTCCTTCTAGACGGGGAGAGACTGCGGCCCCCATTACGCGAGGAGTCTCGTGAATTTCCCGGTTGCCAGGACGACTTCCCCAGCTGGGCGGCAGCCACACGGGCTACACTTGGCGCTTGATGTAATTTATCGTGATGCCGCGCGCTAGCCAACCTGTTGGGATGATTCCGAGGCATTCAGTTTCAGATTTTCAACAAATTTGCCATCAGCACATCGCCACCGTACTGTGTTCGTCGGTTAACCGCAACAATAGCTTGTTTGCACATATTTGGCTAAAGCTACACACGCACCTCGTGCCATGCCAGGTAGAATGGAAGCCTTTGCGTCCGTTTGTTGTGGGCAGTGATGGAGAAGGCACAGACGCTTGTGCTGTTACGCGTGAGCACGTGGTCAAAGCGTTCAAATTCAGCCCTGAGGCCATCGTTACTACTCTGCACGAATTACGCCGTTGCAAGCAACATGTAAGAAATATCGAGAATCGCCAAACTCAAGGCAAATGTCTATGTGAGAGTATAAGAGAGACTTCCATGGCAGTGTCTGCCTATAATTCTAACAGGTTCCGCTAATTGCCTGCTCAAACCTTGAAATGCTCGACGGGGAATAGGTGCTTCCCCGCCACGGGCACATTCTTACGGTGGCCTTTTAATGGTGGATCACGCCCAGAGGCAAGCAGGGGAACCTTGGACGCACTTTATCCCGTACCCTGGGAAATCCGTACAGCCAGACGAAGCTGGGCCAAGCAAAAAGGGGCGGTGAACGGCGCCTGATTTTGGGTCTACTTCACATTTCACAAGCGGGGACAACTCAACAGAGTGCCGCAATCTCGTGGCAGGCAGCGCAGGCCGGTCGTCGCTTTTCTACTTTCGCCAGGCTTTCGCCAGAAAAAATCTTTGTTATTACCCCTGCGTCACCACTCACCCGTTCGCCAGTATCTTACCGTATCTTTTAAGAGCTGTAGTCTTCCCGCGCCGGTTGTCCGACAGGGTTATTAATAGAATAGTGCTTACTTGTAGCTTACGTCTTTTAGTCTGCGCCAGTCTGCGCCACGTCTTGTAGTATGCGCTGTCTACGTGGCAGTCCGCCGGTGCCGCGTTTACCGTCATGAGCAGGTCATGAGGCGTAATACAAATGAGGTGTAATTACGATGTACGCCCGGAGTGCGCCTGACTGTAAATCCAACGCCATACCCATATTAGTTACCTCAGCTGGGTTATGTACGTCACACAATACTTACCTCAGCTGGATTATCAAGGAGACAACCAGCGCAGGCCAGAAAGGATTATGTACGTGATAGTTACCTCAGCTGGATGATGTACGTCACGTAAATAATCCAGCTGAGGTAACTTTTGTACGTCAAGTATTCCAGAAAAAAACAGGTCGAAGCACTAAAAGAGACTTTAGAAGACGATGCGAGACGTAGAAACTGCCAAAATGCACGGTATAATACTGTTTCTAGCGAGGGCACTCAGATTTTGATTGGCTCCCGACCGCCGTCGTCAGGCGCATCCGCTCGTTGCCTCGTGCTGACGTGCTCTCCGGAAATGAAGCAGCTTATCAAGAAGCAGCTATCGTTATATCAGCAGTTATACCCTGATTGGCACGATAAACCCCAGTGAAAATGGAAGAGGAATCTACGTTGCAGTTTGCAGAATAGGCCTTCAAATTCTCGGCCTCGTGCTATTTGCCAGGCAAATGTATGGTCCATGCGGCCGCGTCGTTTGTTGACTAAATATGCTCCATCTCCTATCAAAGTGTCTTGTTAACTTCTTGAGTGCAAACTCCACGTACACACAACGTTACGTTTACATAGTTTTGGGTTAAAAGTTTGGTCGTCGTGGCTCTGGTGCATGCCTTATCCGTGGCACGAGGTAGACCAGTTGTCGGTTTCCGTCAGCAAGACGCACAGAGCGAAGCCGCATGCACCTACTTGAACTGGTTGTTTAGAGACGATAGAAATGTAGATAATATCAAAGGATTGGGAAAGGCAGGCATGTAGCATTACCTGTGTACAGACACGTATTTCGGACCACGGCCGGAAGCTGAAGCCTATTATTGTACAATATACCGCACATGATTCACTAGGTCACTTATAAGACGAAGTAGCACAGATGGAGCTAGCTTTTCAAGCACAAATGACATGCATGGTAGTCTCGTCCTTACATAAGGTTGTATGTCGCATCATGCGTGAGACCAGGCCATGCACCAACATCCATGCCTATAGCACCGCGACGATTTGCATGCACCATAAGTATCCAACTGAAAGTTTGAGACCATGTGCTATGTTAGGTGCTATATAGCCGGTAAGCCGGATGATCAAGGTCGCATGACTCGACGATATATATTGACGGAGATGTAATAACTCGGTGCATGGACAGTGGTTATTATTAATTATTAATTAATTAATTAATTAATTAATTAACTAATTAATTAATTAATTAATTAATTAATTAATTACCAAGCCCATGAGGGCAAGGAGCTGGTCCTTAAGCTCGTCGGCAAGGGAGGTTGACGTCTCACCTGGCTTCTGGGGGAAGCGACGCAGCACCACCCGGCAGTCGCGGCGGGCGCGGTCGGTGGCCTCCCGTTGTTGAGCCTGCATGGCGAAGGTCTTCAAGCTCCTGGAGCTTCGTAGCGATGGCGTCGGTGGTGGAGGCGGTCGCTTTCCGCGCAGCAGGTCCGCATAGGATAGGGGCGGGACGGGTCACCAGCAACCAGCCGGGGTGCCGGCTAGGATGCGATGGTGGCCCTGGCCGGGTCTAGCTGCTCCGCTATCTTTGGGACCTGTGAGGCAAGGGCCTCGGTGTGGGCGGTGATGGCTTCAAGCTTCTTCATGAGCACGCCCCCGTGAGGACAAGCAGCGGTTCCTCTCTCGTCGCGAGCGGTTGCACGACCTCACCTGGACGCTGGATGACGACCTGACCCCCACTCAGCAGCAGCAGCGACGTGACCTGTGGCCTGAATACCTCCGCCACAAGCAGGACCCCCAGAAGCCCAAGGTGTACTGGAGGGGCGGGGACCTGATGATCAACCACAAGATGTGGACGACCCCAGCGGGCTAGAATAGCTTGTATAGCCCTAGCTTGACTTCATTGGTAGTCACTGCCGCCATGGCAGCCATGCTTAGAATGTTTGCCTAGTTGTGCCACCTTACCTAGTCACGTGCACCGCAAATGCACGGTACACAACCAGCCATAGCCCGATAGCTTAGTCCTTGTACAGCCATGCTACGTCCTGGCTTCGATCAGATTACTAGCTTGCCCACGCTCCTTGTTATGATATGCTCACATGGGTCTTATTGCACCCACAGACTGCCGGATCGTTAGCGTGTCCGTTTAATTAGCTAGCGTGCCCGCATGCAGCTGTGGCATGCCCTTGGCATGAAGGAGACTGGGGGTCTCTGCCCTTTCTCCTGCATATGTTGTGCACACACAGGGATTAAAAGCACTTCGGTGCTCCGTGACTCCCCAACGGGAGCACGTGTTTTAATTAATTAATTAATTAATGAGCACGCCGCACTTGCCCTCCACCTGGTTAAGGCGAGAGACAAGTGCAGCATGCGTCTCAGATGCGCCTGCGCCGCGGTGTGCAGCGTCGTGAACTGGGGCTGGAGCTTGTGGACGACCTTGGTTTCAACGTTGGAGACCCGAGCGTCCACCGTGTTGAGCGTCGTGTTAATTCAGCGAGGTCAGCTTCTCGGCCAACGGCCAGGTCACGTGCTCCTCGATCAGCACTGCGCGGATGTCATCCTCATGCAGAGGGAGGAAGCCGATGTGGCTGTCGGCCGCGCAGGCTGGGCTGGGGCCTGGGGCGCGGATCTTGGCGTCGATTTTGGCCATAGGTAGCTGGTAGAAGCTGCACAGGATGGCGAGGCGGCACTGGTTGAGCTCTGGCCTGGCAAAGAACGCCTCCTGGTGGTCGGCGGGGATGGGCCCTGTGGCCCCATGGAGCTTGCGTTCCTGGGCTATAAGAAACGCACTATTTCAGCGCATTCTTCTGTGGTCAGCTGCAGCCAGTTCTGAAAAGAAAAGCGGTCGTAATCTGGTAGGTACTTTCACCAGTTGCGTTCGTGGCAGGGTTTCTTGGGCTCGGGCGACTCAGGCGCTTGGCGATGGGTTTGCTGGCGATGTTGCGAGCCCAGGCGGCTGGGCCAGGACGATGGCGAGTGCCCAGGTTGGGCTGGGAGCGGGAAAGCTCCTTTTCCAAACCCCATTTGGCTCTTGGGGTCGTCATAGCTAGCTGCTTGTCACGACGGTGCGTAACTTTGGCAATCACTGCGTTTCAGCCGTAACCGATTACTGTATACTGGCATGTGCGTCTCAAAAAAGCGCATCGAATGCAACTGGTCTGACCGAATTTGGGGCTCAGACGCAAAAGATCTGAGCTCCGCCGTCAGCTATTTATTATGTTTATATTACTAGCCATACCGCCGTCAGCCATTTTCGTCTCTTCCCATGCATGCGCGGATGGATGGATGGATGGATGGATGGATGGATGGATGGATGGATGGATGGATGGATGGATGGATGGATGGATGGATGGATGGATGGATGGATGGATGGATGGATGGATGGATGGATGGATGGATGGATGGATGGATGGATGGATGGATGGATGGATGGATGGATGGATGGATGGATGGATGGATGGATGGATGGATGGATGGATGGATGGATGGATGGATGGATGGATGGATGGATGGATGGATGGATGGATGGATGGATGGATGGATGGATGGATGGATGGATTAATTAATTAATTAATTAGACTCGTGCTCCCGTTGGGGAGTCACGGAGCATTAACCCCGATGGATGGATGGATGGGTGCAAACATTCCTACCGGTCTAATCTATCTACATTGGCTACATACTACATCTATCTAACAGCATTCTAACTACAACATCTATCTAGGCAGCCGCACGCTGCCCTAGGGGGAGCTATCTGGCGTGCCTCCCGCGGGATTGCACACGCGGGCGCTTCCCCACTGGGGGGGGCTCGTTGTCCTCTATGACCTGCATGGGCCCACTTAATTGGCCTTGTCCATCATCTTCTTCCAAATCACGGAGAGGCCTAGGCCCCCCATGTCCTCGACTAGCTGTTCTTTGAAGGTGCGGGCCTTGCGGCGTCTAACATCACTGCATGGGCCCAGCCCACGTCAGGAGGTGCCGGCCAGGCTGGGCTGGTCGCAGTCCTGCGGGGGGGCCACGTGAGGTGTCTACCTGGTTGGTGCGAGCTAGGTGCCCTACTAGCTGCAGGCGGCGTTGCTTAATGGTGCTGGTGATATATGTAGGGCATGCCCTGGTACAGGTCCTCATTGCGGACATGAGCAGCATATCCTACTCTGAAAATGGAACGCAGCATGCTGGTGACCGCGCCGTCCAGCTTGCGGGCCAGGTCGGCGGTGAGGGTCCACGTCTCGAGAGACAAGTGCAGCATGCGTCTCAGATGCGCCTGCGCCGCGGTGTGCAGCGTCGTGAACTGGGGCTGGAGCTTGTGGACGACCTTGGTTTCAACGTTGGAGACCCGAGCGTCCACCGTGTTGAGCGTCGTGTTAATTCAGCGAGGTCAGCTTCTCGGCCAACGGCCAGGTCACGTGCTCCTCGATCAGCACTGCGCGGATGTCATCCTCATGCAGAGGGAGGAAGCCGATGTGGCTGTCGGCCGCGCAGGCTGGGCTGGGGCCTGGGGCGCGGATCTTGGCGTCGATTTTGGCCATAGGTAGCTGGTAGAAGCTGCACAGGATGGCGAGGCGGCACTGGTTGAGCTCTGGCCTGGCAAAGAACGCCTCCTGGTGGTCGGCGGGGATGGGCCCTGTGGCCCCATGGAGCTTGCGTTCCTGGGCTATAAGAAACGCACTATTTCAGCGCATTCTTCTGTGGTCAGCTGCAGCCAGTTCTGAAAAGAAAAGCGGTCGTAATCTGGTAGGTACTTTCACCAGTTGCGTTCGTGGCAGGGTTTCTTGGGCTCGGGCGACTCAGGCGCTTGGCGATGGGTTTGCTGGCGATGTTGCGAGCCCAGGCGGCTGGGCCAGGACGATGGCGAGTGCCCAGGTTGGGCTGGGAGCGGGAAAGCTCCTTTTCCAAACCCCATTTGGCTCTTGGGGTCGTCATAGCTAGCTGCTTGTCACGACGGTGCGTAACTTTGGCAATCACTGCGTTTCAGCCGTAACCGATTACTGTATACTGGCATGTGCGTCTCAAAAAAGCGCATCGAATGCAACTGGTCTGACCGAATTTGGGGCTCAGACGCAAAAGATCTGAGCTCCGCCGTCAGCTATTTATTATGTTTATATTACTAGCCATACCGCCGTCAGCCATTTTCGTCTCTTCCCATGCATGCGCGGATGGATGGATGGATGGATGGATGGATGGATGGATGGATGGATGGATGGATGGATGGATGGATGGATGGATGGATGGATGGATGGATGGATGGATGGATGGATGGATGGATGGATGGATGGATGGATGGATGGATGGATGGATGGATGGATGGATGGATGGATGGATGGATGGATGGATGGATGGATGGATGGATGGATGGATGGATGGATGGATGGATGGATGGATGGATGGATGGATGGATGGATGGATGGATGGATGGATTAATTAATTAATTAATTAGACTCGTGCTCCCGTTGGGGAGTCACGGAGCATTAACCCCGATGGATGGATGGATGGGTGCAAACATTCCTACCGGTCTAATCTATCTACATTGGCTACATACTACATCTATCTAACAGCATTCTAACTACAACATCTATCTAGGCAGCCGCACGCTGCCCTAGGGGGAGCTATCTGGCGTGCCTCCCGCGGGATTGCACACGCGGGCGCTTCCCCACTGGGGGGGGCTCGTTGTCCTCTATGACCTGCATGGGCCCACTTAATTGGCCTTGTCCATCATCTTCTTCCAAATCACGGAGAGGCCTAGGCCCCCCATGTCCTCGACTAGCTGTTCTTTGAAGGTGCGGGCCTTGCGGCGTCTAACATCACTGCATGGGCCCAGCCCACGTCAGGAGGTGCCGGCCAGGCTGGGCTGGTCGCAGTCCTGCGGGGGGGCCACGTGAGGTGTCTACCTGGTTGGTGCGAGCTAGGTGCCCTACTAGCTGCAGGCGGCGTTGCTTAATGGTGCTGGTGATATATGTAGGGCATGCCCTGGTACAGGTCCTCATTGCGGACATGAGCAGCATATCCTACTCTGAAAATGGAACGCAGCATGCTGGTGACCGCGCCGTCCAGCTTGCGGGCCAGGTCGGCGGTGAGGGTCCACGTCTCGGCGCCATACGTGAGAACAGGAAGGACGAGGACCTTGAACAGGTCCTGTTTCTCGATCTTGCCCAGGGGCTTGCGCCACAGGGCCCGGTACTGGCGTAAAGCGTGCCAGGCGAGGGAGATGCGATGGTCCACATCAACCTCGCAGCTGGGGAGCAGGCTGCCCAGCAGCTTAACGCGGTCCCGATACAGGACTCGAGAGCCGTCTATAGGAGATAGAGGGGCGGCGGTGAGTTGGTGAGCCCAACCGCCAGGGCCTCTGTCTTCTTGCTGACCTCAAGCCCCACTGCACGGGCCTCGAGAGCCAGGCAGTCAAGCCATGTCTGCACGTGCTCAGTGTCCTCGAAGAGGGTGGTGTCGTCTGCGTAAATGATGTCTGCTAGCCGAATCTCCTTGTCCGCACCGCCATGCCAGAATTTGTTAGCAACCTGCACTCCTGGTTCCCTGCCCACGATGCGGGCATTTATCGCTTGTGCGCCTGAATCATTACGTATTCGACAACAATAATGAACAGGTAGGGCGACAGCACGCAGCCCTGCCACACACCCTTCTGTAAAGGGCATGGGGGCGTGGTCCCGTAAGAAGTGCGCACCGAAGTGGTGGACCCTTCATACAGGTTGCGGATGACAGCAATCAGGGGGTGGCCCGGGATCCGGAACAACTCGAGGATGTCCCAAAGCGCAGGCCAGAAAACTGAATCGAAGGCTTCGATGAAGTCCACCAGCACAACTAGGTGCAAAGGGGACTCACCAGGCTGAAGGCGTTGCAGTTCCTCCACCATGCAGGCGGCGAGTAGCGAAGAGCGCCTGTACTGTGTTGCGACCTGAACGGAAGCCGTGCTGAGTCTCGCTGAGGTGACCGTCCAGGGCCGTGCGCAGGCGGTTCAGGATGAGCCGCATAAGAAGCTTGAGGGGGGCACTTTGAATGCACACCCCTCTGTAGTTGCCGGGGTCGGCAGGCGACCCCTTGTTCTTGTACAGCATCGTGCGAAAACTGTGTTGCCAGGCCGCTGGAGGTGGTTGCGACGACAGCAGAAGGCGGTTGCAGATGTCCCGGAAGAGCAGCATAACACCTGTGTCCTCGAATTCGGCTGCAAGTTTTACAACTGCGGCCGGAATCTCGTCAGAGCCGGTGGCGGCGTCATAACGCAGGCGCTGGACCGCCTCCGTGACCTCGCGAGAGGTGAAAGGAGGCATGTCAGACGGGTCGCCAAGTGGGCCGACCAGTGGTAGTCCGCCGCTGACCTACATAGGCGGGGCAGGGGGCCCCGTGAGCGGGGCCGGCCAGGGCGGCCGGGCGGGCGGCGGCGGCTGGGAGCAGGGGTGGGGGCGGCGCAGCTGTCCCCACGACCTCGGCCGTGGCCGTGGCCCAGGTACGAAGAAGATGGATGGATGGATGGATGGATGGATGGATGGATGGATGGATGGATGGATGGATGGATGGATGGATGGATGGATGGATGGATGGATGGATGGATGGATGGATGGATGGATGGATGGATGGATGGATGGATGGATGGATGGATGGATGGATGGATGGATGGATGGATGGATGGATGGATGGATGGATGGATGGATGGATGGATGGCCGGATGGATGGATGGATGGATGGATGGATGGATGGATGGATGGATGGATGGATGGATGGATGGATGGATGGATGGATGGATGGATGGATGGATGGATGGATGGATGGATGGATGGATGGATGGATGGATGGATGGATGGATGGATGGATGGATGGATGGATGGATGGATGGATGGATGGATGGATGGATGGATGGATGGATGGATGGATGGATGGATGGATGGATGGATGGATGGATGGGGACACGTACACAATCCTACCGGTCTAATCTATCTATACAACATCAAGTCAACTCTATTATTATTCTAAGCTCTCTACCCTAGGGGTCCTGTCTAGCGTGCTTTCCGCGTGTTTGCAAACACGGGCGCTTCCCCACGGGAGGGGGTTCGTTAGATAGATAGATAGATAGATAGATAGATAGATAGATAGATAGATAGATAGATAGATAGATAGATAGATAGATAGATAGATAGATAGATAGATAGATAGATAGATAGATAGATAGGTAGATATAGGGTTTCTGATACTAGATTTGCCTAGAGTAGATTAGATTCCCGCGGCTCAGTCACCGCCCACCCCATCAGCCCATGGATTGTGTGCTACATGAGCCCCCAAGGGATCGAGTTATAGTTTATAATTTAATTTAAACACTGACATCAAGCTAGTGCGATTGACATCAAGAAATGCGCGCCACACCATTTGCATAAGCGGATTGCTATTTGCCTCATCATAATTAATTAATAAAACTCATGCTCCCGTTGGGGAGTCACATGTGGAGTAATAACCCCCGCCGATAGATGGATGGATGGGTCACATCATAATCTGCCGCCAAGGTCACAGCTACTTGACTCGGTACTTGCTCTTCAGGATGTCGGCGCGCAGCACCGTCTCCACCGACAGCTTGCCTTGGGTTCCCAGCTGCGTGATCTTGTCCCAGAGCGGCTTGATCTCTGCAAGCCATCAACAGGGGAGGCAAACCACAGGCCATTTCCATTCTCGTTATGTACACGAGTCTGATCGTGTGATCACTGTGCTACCAGCCGCAAACAGGTTGATAAATTGACCCTTCGTAATCAAAAGCTTCGTAGTGCAATGCTCACAACTCGGGCAGGTTGCACCGCATGCATCGGGACAGCCCTGTCATGTAACTTGCTTGCTGCTTGCTGCCTTCAAAATTATTCCCAGAAACCCTCCACCAAAGGAATGTTAGCAACAGGCCTTTCAGTCTTTTAGCAGACACCGCCGATTACATGGTGGCATCTTCTTCCATATGTCGCCATTCTGACATGCGGTATAGTCTGGCTGGTTGTCTCTTCTATAATGGACGAGGTAACCCTGTGGGCGGCAAAGTGTTTGCCATGCTGCGACATGCAGAAAACCTATAGGCTGCAACCCCCAACCCCAGGCGCCATTTGGGCACCGCAAGCATGACACGTGGACATACACAGCTTGTTACCCCGGCAGGGGTTTACACCGCCTCAAGGAATGTGCACAACCCTTGGAAAGGTGCACAAGTGCGTTGGGGAGATGGTACGGGCATGCCAGCACATACACATAGGCCACTTGCAATACAGCACATCTTCGCACGCTGACACGACGTGCCATAATCATGCAGCAGCAATGGGCCAGGGGTGTGTAGGGGTTAGGGAGGGAAAGGAGATGGGGGTGGGGGGGAAATGTTTATGTAATAACTAAAAATAAGAACAAAGAACTCCAGCAGCTGGCCACAAACTCCAACATGCCATGACGCATGCAAGGCTGGTCATGCTTCCAGAGCGGTGATGTGGCACCGTGGAGAGGAGCAGTCGGTGCACACCACTGGCTGTGCCAGCACAACCCCCACCCACCCTCAAGCCTTTTGTGTCGGTGTCCTGTGCGCTGCCCCTCACCATCTCTGTCCGTGCGCGAGAGGAACATGGCCGTCATGTCGAAGCGGCCGACGAACGTGAGCTGCTCCAGGATGTCCACCGCCAGCAGTGCGTCGTCCCTGGGGATACGTGGCAGGGGGCCAGGGTCAGATAAGGTGTCCGATCCGGCAATGCAGGGACAAGGTGTCTGACAGGGCACGCAGGGAAGAAGAGCAGCGACACGTGCGCGTGCAAAAAGATGCTTTGTGCATGGCGGAAGGGAACCAGAAACCGTTGCTCGATTTGTGTGACACGTCCCCCCCACGTTATGACTTTGCCGGAGCCTAAGGCCCAGCACCCTACCTGATGCCCTGCAGACCTTGACAACCCAGGCACTGTGTCGCCCATAAGCCATGATATAGCTTTAATGATAGCAGCCCTCGAGGCAGTCCCAGGGGATGCTTTGTGTTCACGGCGCATTCATTCCTGCCCCACAAGAAGCGCGCTTATAAAAAAAAGCGCTTCTACTGGGCGTCAAAGCCATCTGCTCCCCAGGCCCCGACCCCTCTACCTGATGACTCCAATCCTGTAAAATTTTTCGTACGATACTGGAGCCACCCACTTGAGGAACTTGAGGGACTTTGTTGTCACAGGAAGAACCCACCCCCATTTCAACCCACCTTGGGCAGCGTCCATCGTGGTCCTGAGCACGGCCAGCCACCGTGTGGGTTTGGACAAGCATCCTGTGGTGAGACCTACACAATGCACACCTGAAGGCAGCCTCTGACTGTGATGTGCCCACCACGCTTACGGACCATCCTCCGCCCTGTTCTACAACCCTACGTCATCCTACACCCTACTCCTGCGGACCATCATCCGCCCTGTTCTACAACCCTACGTCATCCTACACCCTACTCCTGCGGACCATCCTCCGCCCTGTTCTACAACCCTACGTCATCCTACACCCTACTCCTGCGGACCATCATCCGCCCTGTTCTACAACCCTACGTCATCCTACACCCTACTCCTGCGGACCATCCTCCGCCCTGTTCTACAACCCTACGTCATCCTACACCCTACTCCTGCGGACCATCCTCCGCCCTGTTCTACAACCCTACGTCATCCTACACCCTACTCCTGCGGACCATCCTCCGCCCTGTTCTACAACCCTACGTCATCCTACACCCTACTCCTGCGGACCATCCTCCGCCCTGTTCTACAACCCTCGTCATCCTACACCCTACTCCTGCGGACCATCCTCCGCCCTGTTCTACAACCCTACGTCATCCTACACCCTACTCCTGCGGACCATCCTCCGCCCTATCATGCAATGCCAGGAGGGACAGTACATTTCTTGAACAGAACCCCCCAATTGTGTTACCACGCAAGCGTAAACCGGATTACCAACACGGTCCAACGGTCCCGCCCGAGCAGGTGCCACCGCTCACTCCCATACAAGCGCATCTGCCACCACGCAGGGTGGGTGACGCACGGCAGAATACCACACAAACACATCTGCCACCACACAGGGTGGGTGACGTACGGCAGAAGCGCGGTGTGCAGCACGCCCAGTATGGAGGCCAGCAGCGGTGCCGTGAGGAAGTCCTTGAGGATGCGCGGGAGTGACGGCGGCGGAATAATCTGGCATGCAGCAAACGTCGGAGCCAGCACAGACGCCGCAGCACAGCGGGATACATGCAGACGGCAGCATAAGCACGCATGGCGCACATGCACGTAGACGTTGCTGTTATGACAACTAGACAAGGGGGATGCAGGCGCAGCAACCTGATCACTGATGCCAGCGGCACAAGTCAATTGTTGAGAGCATCGCTGCACCGACCATTTGCAGGATGCCAGCGCGGCATGCACGCCCTTCTTGACTGTTCTACATGGTCAAGCCGCATGCAGATCGCCTCAGCCATTTGGCCTTGGGCATTCATCCATGTGGTGAAAGCGGGCAGCTGATAAAATCCGGGGATGAACCCATGAAAAGACGGACGATCCGGTGAGGCTCTGTGGTGCAGCACAGCACGGAATAGCAAGGCCATGGCATTCATCCACCAGTCCCTACCCGCCGACGTGGTATTGCATCACAGCTCGCTGCTTACCCTCAGGTACTGCGCGCGCCCTTGTGCGGCATCAGCCCCCCCTCCCAGCGCCTTCCACGTCGTCTCGAATTCGGACGCATTGGAGGGCGGCGACAGCTTGGTCAGCAGCGTGCCGCGCATGGACGCCGCCACACGGTCCGCCAGGCTCATGGGGGGGGGGGGCGGCTGGTGCCGGCAGCGGAAACAAAAAATGACGTCATAGACAGTGCGGCATGGCAGAGGGTCCCTTTCACCAGAATTAGGTATGGTGGTGCAAGCATTCCAAGAATAATGCACGACATACGCACGACAGGGTAGGCGGCATGGCAGCCAGCTGGGTTCCCGTGGCATGTCAGGGCTGTGGGGAGGGAAGTCACGCTCTCCCCGCTCATTACCCGACCGTTGTAGCAAACCAAGGCCGGGCCGAACCAGGAAGGTACCAGAACAAGCAGCGCGGGAGGCATCATCGCACGACAGGCGGCTGTGGCTGCTTGCCAGCATTGATCAGTTCCAACGGCCCTGGACCTCGCCCTCTCACACGCCACGAGCGTAGGGCCCAGATGCCTGTAGCAGCAGACATAGCGCCGCTAGCACCTGCAATAGCGCTCCGTTATGGCACTGCTTGCGCCGATCGCACGGACTGCAACTATGGCCACTTTTTGTGATACGATGGCTGTGCACAGATGACGCGATGCATCGCCCGACCTTCCGCGACTTTACCACCAAGCTACCTAGGCACCAGCCAGAAGCCAGGCCTTGCCAGAAGCAGGCACGCCTGCGCAAGCAGTGCGAACAACACAGGTGCCAGGGTGGTTGGGCCAGGACCGTGCACCTTTGTTCTGTTGGTCGCATGGCTCGCGGTGCGCGAAAGGCCCATTGCCGGCACACACCAGTAAGGGCGCCGACAGCTATGGGCCCTGTCGAGAAATCCACGTGACGACCAGGACTGATCACCCAGGGCTGTCATCAAGCTCCCGCGCTGCACACGTGGCGAGCACTGGCACGAGTCGGGTGGACCGCCCCTAGTGGGGGAGCTGTGGCCGCCACCTGCGGCATCGCTTGCGTGCCGTATACCTTCACCTATCATACTGTCACCTTGCATACTGTATCGCTTGCATGATGCAGGATGTGGTTCCTGCCAACACCCAGGGGCATCCCAGGCCAGGGAGGGACACCGCTCACCTCTGTGTCCTTGTTCGCGGCGTGGGGAACCGCGGGACCAACCCCCGCCTCGCGGCCGTCCTGCTGGGTGCTGGCTGCCGGCACGTCCCCCATCCATGCCGGCCCCACGCTCTTAGCACCCGAGAAAATATCGGCGTCGGGGTGCTCCTCCGTTTCCACCAGCAACGTCACGGGGTCTGAGGAGGGTGTCAGCTTCTCCGCCTGGCGACAGAGACAGGAAGCCAGGACATGCACGCACCGGGGAATCGTGGGCAGGTGGGGGCGTGCCATACACATCATCTGGCAGCCCACAAACAAGGGCACCCAACCAACTTCTGCTTTCATCCACAGATGCTCAGAGCTTCCTTCACCTTGGCGAGCCTGATGGATGCCAAGGGCGCGGCGATCACCCAACCGCCGCCTTTCCACGGTAAAACTGCCAACCAGAAGCTAAGTGCGCTGCGGGCAGGAAAAAAGAATCCAGACCAGTTTATATACCGTAGTGGTCAAATTACTTTGCGACAAATACTTTGCGAATCGACCTCGCAAACTTCTATTAATTTGCTTTACTTTGGCTCGCAAACATGCCACTGTACTCGTCTACTAGGTTTTGTACTAAATTCATTAGATTATGATAAGGAAGCGCCGCGTCACAATAACCATGTTGAAATAGTTTTGCCTCGCAAATCTTAACTATTACCTTGTTTTGGGGTCGCAAAAAAAATTTGTCGCAAAGTGATTTTGACCGCTACGGTATCTAGTGCCCGCAGCCAGCTCAAACGTTGATTGCCAATCACAGTAGGCTAGGAACCCACCGAACGGAGCAAGGGGTACGCGGAGCCCGACCCCTCGTAACCACAACAGCCCAGGACGCAAGAGAAGCAAGCAAAGGGACCGGGACGCTCGTCGTCAAGATAAATCACAGCCACAGTCCGTGACGTGTGCCATGCGTGGGACTGATATGGCCAGGTGGCCACCAAGCACGCACCCGCACACTGGCTGCACCTACCCCTTGCACCATCCCCCATCCCCCATCCCCCATCCCCCATCCCCCATCCCCCATCCCCCATCCCCCATCCCCCATCCCCCATCCCCCATCCCCCATCCCCATCCCCCATCCCCATCCCCCATCCCCCATCCCCCATCCCCCATCCCCCATCCCCATCCACCCTCCACCGTCCGCCAGCCACCAGTCGCCAGCCAGCCGCCAGCCAGCCGCCAGCCAGCCGCCAGCCGCCAGCCGCCAGCCGCCAGCCGCCAGCCGCCAGCAGTAAGCAGCCACCAGCAACAAGGCTGATTCCCCCCACCTCCACCAGCAAGTAGTGCCTAATCCCGACACCCGCACCAGCAAGTAGTGCCTAGTCTCCCCACCTGCACCAGCAGCGCGAGGCTCTTCTCAAATTCTTGCCGCAGCTCGCCGTTGCTGGGCTCCAGCCGCACCGCCATCTCAAAGTCTGCATTCCCACGACACAGGGAGTGGCGGGACGACACAAGGATTGGCGGGACGAAAGTACGTAATCTTGTTGCACTTGTACTGGAGGAAGAAATAAGCTTTGTCAGCCACACTTGCTACAGCGCAGGCCACAGGCCACAAGGCATCGTTTCGTGATAGCACGTTCTTAAATCCTCTCACCTTGCCTCCCGCCAATTCAGCGATCCCAAAGGAATGACTTGAAGGAAGAGAGGAGTGACAATTCACACACACAAGCAACACACCACCCATTTGGCGAACCAGCCACCCCCTGGATCCCCTAGCCCCCCCCATCCCCTCCCCTTCATCCCCCCCCCCCATCCCTCCACCACCATCCCCCCACCACCATGCCCCCCCCCCACCACCACCACCATCCCCCCCCCACCATCCCCACCATCCCCCCCCCACCATCCCCCCCCTACCATTCCCCCCCCATCCCCCACCATCCCCCCCATCCCCCCCACCATCCCCCCCCCATCCCCCCACCTTCCCCCCCCACCATCCCCCCCCACCATCCCCCACCACAACCCCCCCCCCATCCCCCACCCCCCCACATCCCCCCACCATTCCCCACCACCATCCCCCCACCAATGCCCCCCCACCCCCACCCACCATCCCCCCCCACCATCCCCACCATCCCCCACCATCTCCCCCCCCCATCCCCCCCCATCCCCCCCCCCCCCCCCATCCCCCCCCCATCCCCCCATCCCCCCCCCCCATCCCCCCCCCATCCCCCCATCCCCCATCCCCCCCATCCCCCCCCACCTTCCCCCCCCATCCCCCCCCCACCATCCCCCCCACCATCCCCCCCACCATCCCCCCACCATCCCCCACCACCATCCCCCACACATCCCCCCACCTCCCCACCATCCCCCACCATCCCCACCCTCCCCCCCATCCCCCCACTCCCCCCCCACGTCCCCCCCCACCATCCCCCCCAACCATCCCCCCCCACCATCCCCCCACCACCATGCCCCGCCCCCCCCCCCCCCCGATCCCCCTCACCATCCCCCCCCACCATCCCCACCATCCCCCCCCCCATCCCCCGCCCACCATTTCCCCCCCCCATCCCCCCCCCCATCCCCCCCATCCCCCCCACATCCCCACCCCCACCAATCCCCCGCCACCATCCCCCCACCACCATCCCCCCCCAACCCATCCCCCCCACCATCCCCCCCCCACCATCCCCCCCCCACCTTCCACCCCCCACCACCCTCCCCCACCACCATGCCCCCTCCCTGCCCCCCCCCCCCATCCCCCCTCCACCATCCCCCCACCACCATCCCCACCATCCCCCCCCACCATCCCCCCCACCATCCCCCCCCCACCATCCCCCCCCCACCTCCCCCCCACCATCCCACCCCCCCACCATCCCCCCACCACCACCCCCACCACCCAACCCCCCACCACCATCCCCCACCATCCCATGCCCCCCCCCCCCCCCTCCCTATCCCCTCCACCATCCCCCACCACCATCGCCCACCATCCCCCCCCCCACCCCCCACCATTCCCCCCCCCCATCCCCCCCCCATCCCCCCCACCCCATCCCCCCCCCCCCCATCCCCCCCCCACCATCCCCCCCCCACTCCCCACCCCACCATCCCCCCCCACCATCCCCCCCCACCATCCCCCACCACCATCCCCCACCACCATCCCCCACCACCATCCCACCACCATGCCCCCCCCCCCCCCCCCCCCTCCCCATCCCCCCTCCACCATCCCCCCACCAATCCCCCATCCCTCCCCCCCATTCCCCCCCCATCCCCCCCCCCCATCCCCCCCCATCCCCCCCCCATCCCCCCCCCCCATCCCCCCCATCCCCCCCCCCATCCCCCATCCCCCCCCATTCCCCCCACCACTTCCCCCCCCACCATCCCCCCACCATCCCCCCCCACCATCCCCCCCCACCATCCCCCCCCCCACCATCCCCCCCACCATCCCCCCCCACCCATCCCCCCCCCACCATCCCCCCACCAACCATCCCCCACCGACCATCCCCCACCTTCCCCCCCCTACCCATTCCCCCCCCATCCCCCCCCACCATCCCCCCCCACCATCCCCCCCCACCATCCCCCCCCACCAATCCCCCCCCCCACCATCCCCCCCCCACCATCCCCCCCACCATCCCCACACATCCCCATCCCCCCCACCTCCCCCCCCCCCCATCCCCCCATCCCCCCCCACCCCCCCACTCCCCCCCATCCCCCCCCCATCCCCCCCCACCATCCCCCCCCCACTCCCCCCACCATCCCCCCCCACCATCCCCCCACCACCATCCCCCCCCCACCATGCCCCCACCGTCTTGTGGACTCTTCGTGCTTTGCCCAGCCGGCGGTAGGCCGACCCTCGCCTCCAGTAGCTCTTCACGTAGGTGGGGTCCACCTCGATCGCCTCGGTGCAGTTGGTGATGGCGGCGTCAAACCTGGTCACACCCAAGCCATCATGTAGCAATCCACAGATTCATACATGCATCCACCGAACGTGCACGGGAGGCAGGGTGTCATCTGCGCTGTCGGCATCCCGCTGCTAGAACTGATAACCAGGCGCAATGGCCGTCCCCAGAACAAGATTGTGATGGGGCACCACAAGCGAGTCAGGCAGAGGGCACCATCACAATCCCCTCCCTCCTGGTCCCTCGCATATCCTGCGAGCCCACCCCCCTGCGCACCGGTCCAGCTTGAGGTTTGCCATGGCTGCGTTCGCCAGCACAACCGCCGTCTTCTTCTTGCGCCAGGCTGCGCATGTAGTAGTCCACCGCCTCCCGTACATGCGCCTTCTTGAACAGCAGGTTCCCCTGCGCGCGCAAGGTCGGGGCATCGGGCAGCGTGAGACAAACCGCTGGGACATGGTAAGCCGCGGCGGCGATGGCACACCGCAGATGCATGCTGATTTACGTCTGGTGTCTCGTCCTGGATGTTGCATGTGTACGGCCCATGTGCAAACATGCCGCATGCTGACGTGGCATGTAGTCGTTTGCAGGAAGAAATCGACGTTTTGTCAACAAAGGCCTAAGGCCCACACGACAAACTGCCACGTAGGGTGTGATGTGGTGGGCCCGATTAAGAGCTACCGGGCATGGTGGGGCCATTGCGCATGGTGGGCCCACGCCGCATCGTGTCAGGGCGGCTGCCAGCTGCCTATCCCAGAGGACACTTGTTGGGCCATCCTAATCCTGCCAAGTGCTGCTGAGCGCCATCGAGGCAGCTGATCGCTCTGACAAGATCCCTACTGCCAATCTTTTCATCCACATGAGCGCATCCCCAGCACAAGCCAGGCCCCACGCCTGCCCTGAACTCCCTGTTTTTGCCTCGTTCCCCCTGACACCCCCTGCCTGCCATCCCCCCAGCCAGCACACGGACGGCTGCCTTCCTTGAAGTACTCCGCGCTTTCCTCTGGCGATGTCCCCCCTCGTTGCCCCGGGCACGTCCCTCGCCCCTATCCTTCCGTGCCCAACTGCCCTCTGCAGGGCCGCGCAGAGCGGGGCGGGGCATGCACCCGCCGCCGCCTGCGCGTTTGCTGGTGGGCAAGTACGCGGGTGTCGTCCCCGCTGTCCGTGCTGGAATGCGGAGGCGGAGGAGGAGTCCGCCTCTCGCAGCCCTTGTTCCTGTTATGTGGCACGTGGCGTGCGAGAGGGATGAGAAATGGGGCAGTAAAAGACATGGTCCCCTCACACACACAGAGGTCCTGTTATGTGGCACGTGGCGTGGTGTAGAGGATGAGAAATAGGGAGTAAAAGGACATGGCCTCACACTCAACAGTCCAGGGTCCTGGTGTTGCGCATTGGAAAACTACAACGGCAGCACGCATCACTCTTCGGCGAGGCAAACCTTGTGCCTCCATCGCGCAGGCTTCTGAATGGCCCTGGTAGCAGACGAAGAGGAGCGGGGCCTCACAGAGAAAAAGACAGGTGCGAACGCAGCAGGCATGTCAATGGGTGACGTGGACCACATGCAGGCTGAGGGAAGCTGCCGCGGATACCGGTCCTTCTCAGCCTGCTGCATGTTCTTGGCGGTCCACGTGGGTCCCCCCTTCTCCCCCCACAGCCAGAAGCGTGGGTAATCCACTGCAGCCAGCGAATAAGGTGAATGGGACTTTGGAAGGGGCTTGGGAGTCTCTTACCCCCGCCCGCAATAATCTGGTAGTAATCCTGTGGCAGACGCATGAACACACTAAAGTTCACGACAATGTGGCGGGCAACGCGGGACAGGGGGTTGCTGGCCAGAATGAACGCTAGCAAAACTAAAGGGGTAGCGTGAACGGGCTGATGCCGGAATGCCAGTTACGCAACACGCATACAATGTCCAACATGCAAAGGCATGACACGTAACCCACGTCAAACTTGATCCGCACTTGTCGCCGAAAATATCGTACGTATGACCAGCAGCCGACTGTCGATTTGCTAGGTGCGTGCCGGCCACTTGGCGGGGTGCTAGGCGGCTTCTCTCTTTTTGTTTCTTCTTTTTCTTTTTTTCCTTGCTTCCAGGCCTTTGGCGGAAGCTTCCAGGTCAAACGTATCACGGGCCCCGCACTGGGGGCATGGACTGGCGTGCAGGCAGCAAAACAGGAAAGCCAATTCACGAGAATCGATATACTCAAATGGGAGACTGTCAGAAAAGACAAGTGGAGGCCGAAAGCTTGGAGATACCATAGCGTTGTGGAAGGTAGTGGCGAAAAGGGCACACAACCATGTTGCTCTAGTAGTACCCGCCATCGTCGGCGGCAGTGGCCTGCGGTTGCGGATGCTTATGTCCTTGATTATAACAGTTTTTTCCCAGGCTTCCAGCTCCCTCATGAAATCCATCACCTCCTGCGTTCACACCAATGGTCGAAGATGCCACTTCGGCAGGTTAGAAAAAGGGTATTGCAGACAAGCACGAATGAAGGTTGATCCTGCTGCCCCAATCAACTACGTCCGATCGCGGTCCTACGTGCTCCACTTCACTATCCGCGGCTCCGTATAAGGGGCCGACCCGAGTACTCGTTGGAGACATAACAATCGGCTTACCATGTTGTTCTCCGAATCTGGTGCTGCACCCGAATGAGCCATTTTTTCTGCCACTTCGAAAGAAATAACCGTTTTTAGGTCTTTTCGTATGTTGGAGTGTTTCTGTAAAGCAAAGCATATACTGCCACTGCAAGCTCAGCCTGCCCTAAGAGCCATTCAATTATTATGTTGCACTAGGCACCAGGTTGGCTATAAATGTGTTGCGGAACTGCGGTATCACGTGATTAACTGAATTATTGGTAATAAGGTGTCTCGCCTCTTATTGAAGTGTCCCGCCTGGCCTGATTCGGACCGAAAATGGCATGAGTTGGATGCTAATTCTAGAATGTACACATGCCATGGACAATTTGACGGGATTAGGTAACCTGTAGGTACTGTAATACTGTAATAATTTACCCCTTCATACAAGAAACTTCATGTACGCGTAGGGTTGTACCGAATAGCGTTTTGGCTTGCCGAATCGGATACTC
>RPFO01001541.1:0-101280 GCA_009746045.1 Mesostigma viride | reverse complement strand
CGCCGCGGCTAGCCGCAGCGCTCGGGTGTGCAGCGGCAGCAGGGTCGAGCGGGGGGGCCGCGGCGGTCCAGGAGCCCCCGATTGTTTGGCGTGTGCACATTAATTAATTAATTAATTAAACTCGTGCTCCCGTTGGGGAGTCACGGAGCACCGAAGTGCTTTTAATCCCTGTGTGTGCACAACAGGAGAAAGGGCAGAGCCCCCCAGTCTCCTTCATGCCTAAGGCATGCCACAGCTGCATTCGGGCGCGCTAGCTAAACGGACGTACACGCTAACGATCCGGCAGCCTGTGGGTGCAATAAGACCCATGTGAGCATATCATAACGAGGAGCGTGGGCAAGTAATGTGATCGAAGCCAGGACGTAGCATGGCTGTACAAGGACTAAGCTAAGGCTATCCAGAGATTGAGTAACGAAAATGGCTGACGGCGGTATGGCTGACGGCGGAGTTCAGATCTTTTGCGTCTGAGCCCCAAATTCGGTCAGACCACTTGCATTCGATGCGCCTTTCTAAGACGCACTTGCCAGTATAAACGGTTACGGCTGCCACGCAGTATAGACAAAGTTACGCACGTGACCAGCTATGACGACTACCAAAGCAAAACGAGGGCTGGAAAAGGAGCTGGCACAGCTTCCCAGCGCCCAGCCCAACCCTCTCGCCCTCGCCATTGTTCAGCCGCCAGGCTTACCCGCCAACCAGCCGTCTGGGCCTGCCAACCCACCGCCAGCAGCCCCATCGCCCAGCGCCTCGCCTGAGCCCAAGAAACCCTGCCACGCTCGCAAATGGCGACAGTTCCTCCCCGGCGACCGAGGATTCTCCCTCACCGGGTGGCAAGAATTGTCGCCGCAGGAATGCATTGAGGTTCTCCAGTTCCTCGAACAGGAGCGGAAGCTCTTCGTGAAGAGCTCGGCTATTGACTACAATGGAGACATGTCCTGGCTCTATGCTATGAACGAAGCACAACAACGCCTGGCTATCTTGACCAGCCATTTCCAGCTCCGCCTCATCGACATCACCCGCACGCTCCGCACCCCAGCCCCCGCACAGCCGGCAGCCCCATCGGCTTCCTCCCTCTGCAAGGATGACATCCGCGCAGTGCTGGAGGAGCACGTGACCTGGCCGCTGGCCGAGCAGCTGACATCGCTGAACACCACGCTCAACACGGTCGAGGCCCGGGTCTCCAACGTGGAAACCAAGGTCGTCCACAAGCTCCAGCCCCAGTTCACGACGCTGCACACCGCGGCGCAAGCTTCGGAAACGCATGCGGCACTTGTCTCTCGCCTTAACCAGGTGGAGGGCAAGTGTGGCGTGCTCCTGAAGAAGCTTGAGGCCATCACCGCCCACACCGAGGCCCTGGCCACACAGGTCCCCAAGATAGCGGAGCAGACGGCCACCATTGCATCCCAGCCCCCCGGCAGGATGCTGGCGACCTCCCGCCGCTCTCCTACGCGGACCTGCTGCGGTCAGCGACCGCCTCCACCACCGACGCCATCGCCACAAAGCTCCAGGAGCTGGAGGACCACCGCCAGGCCCAGCAACGGGAGGTCACCGACCGCGCTCGCCGCGAGTGCCGAGTGGTGCTACGTCGCTTCCCCCAGAAGCCAGGTGAGACGTCAACCTCTCTTGCTGACGAGCTCAAGAACCAGCTTCTTACCCTCATGGGCCTGGTAGGTGAGGTAGAACTGCGTGGGTGCCACCGCCTTCCCCACTCACGGGACAAGGCGGCTCCCCCACCAGTCCTACTCACCTTCTCCTCCCCTGAGGATAAGCAGCGGTTCCTCTCTCGCCGCAAGCGGTTGCACGACCTCACCTGGACGCTGGATGACGACCTCACCCCCGCTCAGCAACAGCAGCGACGCGACCTGTGGCCGGAATACCTCCGCCATAAGCAGGACCCCCAGAAGCCCAAGGTGTACTGGAGGGGCGGGGACCTGATGATCAACCACAAGATGTGGACGCCCCCAGCGGGCTAGAATAGCAATAGCCCTAGCTTGTAACCATTGGCGTCACTGCCGCTAAGGCAGCCATGCCTAGAATGTTGCCTAGCTATGCCAACCACATCAATCCAAAAACGCGTTTTTGTTCCCTGGTAATTATTTCAAGATAGGCTAATAGTCAGTTTGGCCTCAAATTTGGCACCAAGGTACCTAATCAGATATCTTATGATGCCATGTGGTCAAAAAATTTTTTGGGAGTCGGCACCATGGTAACATGGTGACATTTGCTAGCAAAAAATACCGTATTTTCAGCACTTTCTGGCATGTATGCATATATAATGACATCAAATGAACTCAGTTGGGCCTGGAACTTTGCACATGTTCTAAACACATCCCATGCAGCATGCCCACAAAGTTTCAGGCTGGTTGGATGACAAATTGGTGACAAATGCTAGCATAAATACCCAAAAAATGCAGTTTTTCATGGTTTTTTAAGGGTTTTATCACACATATGCATACATAATGACACCAAATGAACTCAGTTGGGCCTGGAACTTTGCACATGTTCTAAACACATCCCATGCAGCATGCCCACAAAGTTTCAGGCTGGTTGGATGACAAATTGGTGACAAATGCTAGCATAAATACCCAAAAAATGCAGTTTTTCATGGTTTTTTAACCCCTAAATGGTCTTGCTGCCGATTTTCCGCCAAAAATCGAGTTCCAGCCGATGCATCGGCCCCTTCTCGGGGGACCAGATGCCGCGAAATCTATTGAGAATTAGGAAAAGTTTAGCTGAGAAGATCGAAAGTTTATAAAATTCTTCACAGCATGGTACTAGGGTTTGCATACTTTTGACAAAGTTATAGAGGTGTTCTGGCCGGTCAAAGTACAAGGGGTCAGGGTACTTTTTCACGTACAACGTGCATTCCGGAAAACGACGACCTGGCCATGGCGGCTTGCGCCCACGCATGGCATTTACGTTTGCGTTCGAATTTTCTGTCCAAACTTAGGATATTGATTTTAAACGTCCTAAGGATCATACAGGCCAATTTTTGGTTCGCGGGAATGCCATTTGATTGGTGTCGGCAGCGTTATTGCTGGAAAAAACTGCGATCAGGCCGGACGATAGAAACGTTGACAGCAATACCTTTCCGGCGTATTTTAAAGGATATATCGGTTTCTTTTTACTTTTTATGATACATAGTAGTCGTAAACGTGCAAGGGTGGCCAGAAATCGCCGAATCCAGCGACCATGCTGCACAGCTTTGGTGTGCCGAAATGCGCCATTTTGCGGCCACCGCCTGGGCCAAGGTAACGCCATCCATGCCTGGTAAAGCTTAAGCATCGTTTTCCTATCGATGTTTGACATTTATATATACGTTCTAGCTTGTGTAGCACATTCTTTTTGCACTATTCATGCTCTTTCTTGACCCTGGCCTGGCCCCTTTCTAAAACACCATTCTTAGATGCTTCCCTCAGTCAGTTGACCTGCCACAGGGTGATGGTGATAAGTTTTAGAGGCTGTATGGGTTTGAATACCTCCATATATGTTTGTTATACATTTCCCATACACATATTGCATGAGTGTGATGCAGTTGGCTGGTCTCTGTGGCATCATCAAGCACGTAACTGGTGAGTAAAAGCTTCCCATTGACAGCATGTGCCACCAGGTGTGCTGGCCATCACCTGGCAAGCTATAGCAGCTTAGGCCTAGTTTATCCTTGCTAGGGCAGGCTGAAATAGGCTCAACACCACTAGTTTGTTGGTGGCTGCCTCCTAGAATGCATGCCTTGCGTATGGTGTCCGTACCACGTTACCTACGTGCATGGACAAGGTGGCACCTGCACATAGGTGCCATGTAAGGGCAGTGTGATGATGCAGTTATGTTTCCCCATCATTGTGGAAGGGAAATGTATTGTTTGGCATGGTTGGTGGCCATATTAGGAGGTCGTATGCCCACCCCTACTCCCTTGGTTGCTTTTTACCAACGGTACCCCTATGGGCTGTACTGGGTGTAACTGCTGGTATACCCACCCAAATGATGACCCCAATGGCTCAAACTGTTCAGCAACTAATTGTTTATCATCCCTGAAGTGGTAGGTGCCTAGGTCTTGTAACATAATTCAAAATGCACATTCTACCAAAAATGAAAACGCGCGTCTTGACCCCCCTGACTTTGACGGCAGTTAAACAAGGCCTACCCTGCATATATGTGAGGTTGTGATATACCAACCCGAAGGGCAACTCATGGACATGCTTGGCCCCCAAGGACAGCCATTGGATATGGGTAGGTTGGATGGCATCTGGTTTGCAAAATTGTGAAGATCCAGCCGATTTATCGGCAGGATCTCAGACCATTTAGGGGTTAAGGGTTTTATCACACATATGCATACATAATGACACCAAATGAACTCAGTTGGGCCTGGAACTTTGCACATGTTCTAAACACATCCCATGCAGCATGCCCACAAAGTTTCAGGCTGGTTGGATGACAAATTGGTGACAAATGCTAGCATAAATACCCCCAAAATGCAGTTTTTCAGTGTTTTCCAAGTATTTCATCATAGGTTTGCACATATATCAGCCACTACTCGGTGGCGCTCCGGCACCAGCTATTTGCCCCGCAGCCTCTTGTTCCGGCCGGGCGGCCTTGTGGTAGCTGTGGGCAGCCGCTGGATCCCACGGGGACTCACTACCTTGCCTGCATGGGGGGCCAACAGAATCAGAATTGGTATTTGTATTTGCACACTGTCCTCCTGACGGTGGTGCTCGCCATGATTCGGTCGGTTTTCCCCCACGCGAACATCCGGTCCGAGGATGCGGATGGCGCTGCCTTCTATTCCCCCAACCACCGGCCTGACATCGTGGTGCTGGACTTTGAGGGGGGTGGCCGGCATCTGCTTATTGACGTTTCGGTGGCGCGGCCCTTGGCTCTTAGCCACGTGGCTGGGGCCTCCCTCACGGCAGGTTACACGGCGGACCGGGCGGAGCGGGCCAAGCTCCTGGCCTACGGCGACGTCGGGCACCATCGTGTGGTGCCCTTTGTCCTGGAGGAGTTTGGGGCCATGGGGCCCCTGACCTCCGCCTTCTTCAAGGAGTGTTGCCGGCTCCGGGAGGACCGGCTGGACCTGGAGGGCCAGCGGGCCCCATGGTCGGCGCGGACCTGGACGTCATATTGGCGTCAGCGCTTGTCGGTGGCGCTGACTCGGGCCATGGCGGACATCATGCTCCGCCGTACGCGGGCTGATTTTGCGGTGCAGCAGGGCTATTAGGTTCCTCCCGTTAGGCGTTTCCATTGGTCTTATCATAGTATAGAGCTTTGACATGGCTCTGTATATAGGTTTATAGCTGGGCGTTTGCTTTGGTTTGAGTGATTTCACTCTGCTGTAAGTAATTATATTTTTAACATATATAAGACCCAAGTGGACTCAGTTGGAGCTAGAACTTGGCACATGTTCGAAACACATCCCATGCAGCCTGCCCACAAAGCTTCAGGCTGGTTGGATGACAAATTGGTGACAGATGCTAGCATAAATACCACAGAAAAAGCAGCTTTCTATTGTTCTTACAAGGGTTTCATGGCAATCATTCCACCTTGGTGTACAGAAGGTTCCAAACAACACATCATTACATTATGCATCATATTTACAATGCAGGAAGGCATACTTGGGGGCACATGCCTATAGTACAATGCATTAATAACACACCTCTAGCCAGCTAGCTAGCTATATAGTGGCTAATGCCACACCCGGGGGCACGTTCTCACGGCCCTGCTGCATCCTTTTCCTTTTCTTCTTCTCTGCATCTGACAGGGGCCTGCCCCCCATCTTCTCATCCACCAGCCTGGTGAGCACCCTGACGTTGGTGACTTGCGTCCGCTACCCTACCCCATGGCACGCTTGGCCTTACGCTTGGTGAAGGTGGAGGGGTGGGTGCGACAGTTGGTCTGGGTTTTCATCACCCCCTTCCTCCAGTGCATGCGTGTGCTCCAACGCCTAAGCAGAGAAGCACACACACACACACACACACACATACACACACACACGTCGATCCCTTACCCACCCACCCACACACACATACACATGTATCCACCCACCCATGCATACACGTAGGCACGCACGCACGCACGCACGCACGCACGCACGCACGCACGCACGCACGCACGCACGCACGCACGCACGCACGCACGCACGCACGCACGCACGCACGCACGCACGCACGCACGCACGCACGCACGCACGCACGCACGCACGCACGCACGCACGCACGCACGCACGCACGCACGCACGCACGCACGCACGCACGCACGCACGCACGCACGCACGCACGCAGTCATACATACCCTCCCTCCCTCCCTCCCTCCCTCCCTCCCTCCCTCCCTCCCTCCCTCCCTCCCTCCCTCCCTCCCTCCCTCCCTCCTCCTCCCTCCCTCCCTCCCTCCTCCCTCCCTCCCTCCTCCCTCCCTCCCTCCCTCCCTCCCTCCCTCCCTCCCTCCCTCCCTCCCTCCTCCCTCCCTCCCTCCCTCCCTCCCTCCCTCCCTCCCTCCCTCCCTCCCTCCCTCCTCCCTCCCTCCCTCCCTCCCTCCCTCCCTCCCTCCCTCCCTCCCTCCCTCCCTCCCTCCCTCCCTCCCTCCCTCCCTCCCTCCCTCCCTCCCTCCCTCCCTCCCTCCTCCTCCCTCCCTCCCTCCCTCCCTCCCTCCTCCCTCCCTCCCTCCCTCCCTCCTCCCTCCCTCCCTCCCTCCTCCCTCCCTCCCTCCCTCCCTCCCTCCCTCCCTCCCTCCCTCCCTCCCTCCCTCCCTCCCTCCCTCCCTCCCTCCCTCCCTCCCTCCCTCCCTCCCTCCCTCCCTCCCTCCCTCCCTCCCTCCCTCCCTCCCTCCCTCCCTCCCTCCTCCCTCCCTCCCTCCCTCCCTCCCTCCCTCCCTCCCCCTCCCTCCCTCCCTCCCTCCCTCCCTCATTCATACACCCGTTCATTCATGCATGCAGCCGCTCATCATTAACACGCCTCCGTTGGGAAACTCACGGGGTATGAACTATGAAATGGGCGGTAAGAAAGGAAGAAGGAGCCGCCTCCCCAACATGCCGCCCGGCAAAGGCAGCGATGGGCCGTCCAGGAGGGAAACACTGCGCTTTGCCTTGTACGCCGGGGTGCGCAGGCGACGTGCGGGCACTGTCGCGTGTAAATTTGCCTGCCCGCCCCAGTCCTTCTCGGAACGCCTCCCCAGAGCATGCCGTCATGGTAAGAGCTCTTTTCGCCCGTCGCCGGAAGCTTAAACCACAAGAATACGCCGGTTAATGACCAGAAAATGGGGGGTTGTCGACGTTATAAACCAGTAGCTGTGGTTTTTCCCGCACCCCGAGCACACTCCGGACGGGGCCAGCAAGCCCCGCCCGCAGGATAAACACCGGGCGATGTTGCTGCTCCCAAGCGAAGTCATATAGCTGCAAGAAAAGACGAAAAAGCGATTAAAAGCACGACATGCAGTGTTGCCCCTGTCAGCGCTCCTATAATTCTCACTTTTTCGCGGAAGGGGCGTAAAAATCGGAAACGCAAAATTAAGGGAAATCCTACGCTGGGTTTCTTTAAAATGATGTAAGGAACTGGTAGAACGTGTTCGCTTCCACCGTCAATTATAGTTTGGGAAACGAGACCTTACCTTAAAGATGCACGGGTCTGGTCGGACGGCGAGCAAAAACTGCGCCAACTGCGTGCTTGTCCTCGTTCACACCCAATACAGCAGCGTTTCGCGAGTTTTTTTGTGAATAATATTTTTCCCTATGACAATGCCGTTCGAACAAGCGAAATCCGGTACACAATGGCTTCGTATTCCGTGAGCAATAAATTTTCAGCTACCATAGCCTTGCACACCGAATTTCAGTCAACATTGCACGCGCGCACCGAATTTCGTCAACTTTCGCGCGGGAATTACCGCGGAACGCCCCGGCGCTGCGCCGGATTGATGTGACACACCTAGTCACGTGCCGCCAACGCACGGTACACAACCAGCCATAGCCTTAGCCTAGTCCTAGTACAGCCATGCTACGCCCTGGCTATGTTCAGATTACTTGCCCACGCTCCTTGCTATGATATGCTCACGTGGGTCTTATTGCACCCACAGTTTGCCGGATCGTTAGCCTGTCCTTTTAGCTAGCCGCGCCCGATTGCAGCTGTGGCATGCCTTTGGCATGAAGGAGACTGGGGGTCTCTGCCCTTTCTCCTGTAGTGCACACACAGGGATTAAAAGCACTTCGGTGCTCCGTGACTCCCCAACGGGAGCACGAGTTTAATTAATTAATTAATTAAGCTAAGGCTATGGCTGGTTGTGTACCGTGCGTTAGCGGTGCACGTGACTAGGTAAGGTGGCACAACTAGGCAAACATTCTAAGCATGGCTGCCATGGCGGCATGCAGGGACTACCATTGAAGTAAAGCTAGGGCTACAAGCTATTCTAGCCCGCTGGGGGCGTCCACATCTTGTGGTTGATCATCAGGTCCCCGCCCCTCCAGTACACCTTGGGCTTCTGGGGGTCTTGCTTGTGGCGGAGGTATTCAGGCCACAGGTCACGTCGCTGCTGCTGCTGAGCGGGGGTCAGGTCGTCGTCCAGCGTCCAGGTGAGGTCGTGCAACCGCTTGCGACGAGAGAGGAACCGCTGCTTGTCCTCACGGGAGGGGAAGGTGAGCAGGACTGGTGGGGGAGCCGCCTTGTCCCGTGAGTGGGGAAGGCGGTGGCACCCACGCAGTTCTACCTCACCTACCAGGCCCATGAGGGTAAGGAGCTGGTCCTTAAGCTCGTCGGCAAGGGAGGTTGACGTCTCACCTGGCTTCTGGGGGAAGCGACGCAGCACCACCCGGCAGTCGCGGCGGGCGCGGTCGGTGGCCTCCCGTTGTTGAGCCTGGCGAAGGTCTTCAAGCTCCTGGAGCTTCGTAGCGATGGCGTCGGTGGTGGAGGCGGTCGCTGTCCGCAGCAGGTCCGCATAGGAGAGGGGCGGGAGGTCACCAGCATCCAGCCGGGGTGGCTGGGATGCGATGGTGGCCGTCTGCTCCGCTATCTTTGGGACCTGTGAGGCAAGGGCCTCGGTGTGGGCGGTGATGGCTTCAAGCTTCTTCATGAGCACGCCGCACTTGCCCTCCACCTGGTTAAGGCGAGAGACAAGTGCAGCGTGCGTCTCAGATGCCTGCGCCGCGGTGTGCAGCGTCGTGAACTGGGGCTGAAGCTTGTGGACGACCTTGGTTTCCACATTGGAGACCCGGGCCTCGACCGTGTTGAGCGTCGTGTTCAGCGAGGTCAGAGTTCTCGGCCAACGGCCAGGTCACGTGCTCCTCCAGCACTGCTCGGATGTCATCCTTGCAGAGGGAGGAAGCCGAGGTGGCTGTCGGCCGCGCAGGCTGGGCTGGGGCGCGGATCTTGGCGTCGATTTTGTGCATAGGTAGCTGGTAGAAGCTGCACAGGATGGCGAGGCGTTGTTGGAGCTCTGGCCTGGTATGGAACGCATCCTGGTTGTCGGCGGGGATGGGCGCTGTGGCCCCATGGAGCTTGCGTTCCTGTGCTAAGAAACGCACTATTTCGGCGCATTCTTCTGTGGTAAGCTGCAGCCAGTGCTGAAAAGAAAAGCGGTCGTAATCTGGTAGGTAATGTCGCCATTTGTGTTCGTGGCAGGGTTTCTTGGGCTCGGGCGAGGCGCTTGGCGATGGGTTTGCTGGCAATGTTGCGAGCCCAGGCGGCTGGGCAAGGACGATGGCGAGTGGGTTGGGCTGGGAGCCGGAAAGCTCCTTTTCCAAACCCCGTTTTGCTTTTGGGGTCGTCATAGCTGCTTGTCACGTGCGTAACTTTGGCAATACTGCGTTTCAGCCGTAACCGATTATACTGGCATGTGCGTATCAAAAAAGGCGCATCGAATGCAAGTGGTCTGACCGAATTTGGGGCTCAGACACAAAAGATCTGAGCTCCGAGGCGCGCATGCTGCACGTTTGTCTCTCGCCTAAACTGAAATCGGCGTGCATGGGAGCTGAACCAAAGCTCAAGGCGTCCACTGGGGCCGCGCGTGCCCGGGATGTCAGCCCTTTGCGTGTCCAGGCATCCGGTGAGACAGTCGAGAGACCGCTGATGTCGCCTTGTGCATGCTGTTTGGCGGCCGGCCGTGTGGCCGGATTGATCTCGGCGGCAAGCTAGCTAGTGTCTCCACCTCCTCCGGCCCCGTGTGTGCGCGCGGCAGTTTATGCTTGAGTAAGCCGCTCATGGTTCGGCCGGTACAGGTGCTCCCCGCGGCGGCGGGCCTGCGCAGTATAGCGCCCGCCGGGCGGGCCGAGACCACCCAGCCAGGCATCGCGCAGGTACATCATGTATGGCAGGGCTGGGCGGGCGCGGGGTTGCTCTGACAGGGAGCATGGCTGAGAGGGCTCCAAGATCGATCGATCATCGCATCAGAACATGCAGTGCGTAGGGTGCCGTGAGATCCAGGCCGCGTTAATATTCGGCATCCAACCTCCAGGTACATCAAAAGTTGCGCAGCCTCGAAGGCGGACCTGATTGCGTCGCACGGCTTCTCCTTCTCTGACGACCCCTTCAATGCCGTCCCGGCGCCTGCGGACGGGGCGTAGGCAGGTCCAATCAGGGCGTGGGAGGGGGCGGCGGCGCTTCGGGGCCTTCAGGAAGACGTAGTTGCGGTGACCATGCGGTGATCCGATGTGACACTTGGGGTGGTCAGCATACGGGCATCAATTACGGAAGAACGCCTGCACTTGCACACAAGTATGTATGTAGTCCAAGCAAACAACGTACACCGCAGGCGGGGGAGTACTGTCAGAGCCAGCCGCCTGGGCTGCGCACAGGGCCCACAAAGGTCACTAGCGCATCAGGCGGCTTAGCAAACGGCGTATTGGCAGCTGTCAAGTCACCCTCAGTGCCAATAGTTGCTCAAGGAGGGCTGGGGTGTTGGCATTACTACATATCAGTTAGGCGCGGCCATGCAGCCCCCGCGACCCACGCAGGCAGGGTCGCATCGGCATCCACCGGCCAAGATCGCAACGATGTATTGACGTGGGATCTGTCTCTCAATCAAGGTCGAGCAACTGGTTGAAAAACGCTTCGCGGTCTTCGGCAGCGTGCCCAGCATGTGGGGCATAGCTGACAATGACCTAGAGCATAGTGCATGGGGGCCGTCCTTAATTCAAGGGAGCGGAAAGTGCACTGAAGGATCTGATTAGAGCTAAGTTTGCGGTCCACGAGTTGGGTGCGGCAGCGGTGGCCGGGGGAGCACAACGTCAACAAGCCGCAGGAGGGGGGACATCCAGGCAAAACAGCACACTCCGTCACCGGTCCTGCGCGGCACCTCGGGACGTGGAGCGATCGCACCCAAAAACGGGAAAAATGTGTCCGGCGCCAGAATTTTGTCGACGGAGTGCACTCCGGTCAAATTTCGAGGGCGGCGCCAAGGAAAAGTTTCAGGAATGCACTCTTTCCGCCGGTCCGGTGCTCTGGTGATCCGCTAGCGTGGTCCGGCGCTTGATTATTAGTGCAGGAGTCCGCTTTGACCATGCTGTACTTACAACTTACGCAGAGAACTTGTAACCAACTATTGGTTGATTCTAGGAAGACGGATCAACTTTCAGGCCGGCGTGGCGGCGTCAGGTTGTTGTTGTTGTAACAGTATTGAATGTAACAGTATTTTCTGACAGTGTGTATGTACTGTTACTACATCCAAGTGGACGCGAACTTGTAGTTCAGGGTTCAGTGTAAATGGCTTTGTACGGCCAAAGTGTTATGATTCCTGGCCTGACTTGACTTTTTGGGACTTATATGCGGAGTGCCCTTTTGATGGTCCTTTGTGTTGGGCCCTGGACGGTACGGGACAGTACATTGGAATCTATGTGTAATTAATCTGACTGATGTCAGTTAGTACGTATCTTTCGTAAGTTAGGGGTGTAAAGTATATATATAGAGAACCTTACCGGTTCATCTGTGTTCTGATTGGCTGAGACCTGTAGGATTGCGTTGGACTCCTCTGTGTCGGTGAAGACATAAACTTTGCAAGCCTGTTTGTCACCATAGCCATCAGGCGGATGGCCCCCAATTATGTGAAGTTATTTCTAGTAACCAAACATGCTCACTTCAGGCCCTGTTATTGGACAGCCATATCCGATAGACAGGAAGTCTTGTGTCTGTATGAACAAGCAGAGAGACGCCCGACCAATTTAAGGGGACCACCGCTCTCTACCGCGTAAGTATACCGTCTCGTAGGAATGGCCTCTAGACGGGAAACGACCACCCTCTACGATTCCTGGAGAGTGCTAGGAATCTCCCCTGTCTCTTGGGGTTTGATAAGTCCGTTCTGTCTTTAATGACAGGAGGTAAAAGATCTGTGCATACAGTGGAGCAGAGACCACCATTTTATTCTGTTACAGTTGTTGATTCTGACACCGGAGGTCTGGCGTCAGGCATCGTCTTTTCCGCTTAATTGACGTTCTTGCAAGTTGCAAACCACCATCGCACCAACAACCAGCCTGAAGCCGGAGCACTGCAGTACAAAATGTTGAATCATCATTGAACTGCTCCTACCTGGAGCCTATATGCTAATATTAGGGGGGGCCCACAATCAATCTACAATACCCATGCCAAATTTTATTACTTGAGGAGACGCCATTTCAACAAATACATGACAATTGATGCTCATTGTGAATGCGTTTCCACATGAAATCATTACCATTTCATGCAATTTGGTCACTAGTGCGCTTTCCGCGTGCACTTTTCATTACTAGATTGCTTAAATTTATTAAAATTTATTAAAATTTATTAACATTTATTAAAATTTATTCAAGTCGGGGTAAAATTGGCTGTTTTTGTCATAGTGTCATGCACTCGGAGGGTAAGCAAGTGAGACAAGTTGTAGATTATTTACAATTGCACAACCCTCTCCACGACCCCGCTAGTTCTATTTATAGAACGAATTATAATTATTGCCAAAATTGTGCACAAGCCTGTGCACAACCCAACCAGTAATTCCCACTTGAACTTTGAATATTCAAGTGAATGCTCTGGAGACAGATGTACAGATCGATGTTTACAAATGTACACGAGTTCAGATCAAGCTATCTAACTACCTACTAACAGGCGTTTCTTTACAGGTGCCCGTCCGCTGGGCTTCTTTACACCCCCCTCCCGCACATCTGCGCCAGCCTTCCCTTGAGGTTTTCGTTTGCCCTGCCCTGCGGCTTGGTCTCCCCCCTTCTCTTGGAGTCGTGGGGAAGATCTGGTCGCTGGGGAAGATCTGGTCGCCAGGAACCCCTTGTCCATCCACCACTCCAAATACGTTCCCTCAGGTGGCTTGAAACAGTTCCGCATCTCGTCTTGTTGTACCTTGAAAATTATGTTGGGCATCGTCCCCTGCTCCCCATTAATCCAGATTCCCTTTTCGTCACACCCTTCTGCCCAAAATTTAACGTACCACACGCCCGTTTTATCCACCTTTCGAACGACTCCATGCACCAGGAACGTGTCGACGTGGAAATCAGGCATGTGTGCCAGCTTCATTGGGTCTGCATTGAGTTTAGCCACCGAATCAGCAGCCCACGTGGGCTTCCACAACGTATCAAGGCGCTGGGATTGGTTCTTCCGATACTGGCAAAATTCACCGCCGTGCTTGCACAATACCGAAACCGGACATCCAACAGGCGAGCGGGGCACGACCCGTTTCCCCCCCCCACACCTTCCAGATTCTCCATCCACGGCTGCCAACTTGGTGGTGGCACTTTCTTGTCTAGTGGCTTGGGCTGGGTTGCGGTAACTGTGACACGTCTTTGTGGCGCTTCCTCAGGTTCCGATTCTTCCGATTCTTCCGAATCTTCCTCAAACCCTTTGGGTGGGCCGCCATGCGCGTCATCCTTTGGCGGCTCCTCTTCAGACTCGTCACCTGTGTGTGAGACAAGCAATGACGAGCGGCGCAATTAGTTATCATTACAATCGCAAATCAAACTTGGGAATATGCAAACATCATAATTTAACCGACCATATTCACTCAGATTAACTTACCCTTTGACAGATGACTAGCCGTTGCTCTTGATCGAACGTGCCCGCCAGGCGAAAGGAGCTTTTTGCAGTAGTCGACGGCACGCCCCAACATCCCCCCCCCGACGCCCCCGAATTCCCCTTCGAGCCTCCCTCCCCTCCCCCCCCTCCTTCCCCCCTTCCCCCGATGCGCCGGTCGACCCGCCCCCCTCTCCGCCCTTCCCCCCTTCCCCCGATGCGCCGGTTGACCCGCCCCCCTCTCCACCCTTCTCTCCCCCCCCTCTCCGCCCTTGGACCCGCCCCCCTCTCCGCCCTTTGACCCGCCCCCCTCTCCACCCTTTGACCCGCCCCCCTCTCCGCCCTTCGACCCGCCCCCCTCTCCGCCCTTCGACCCCCTCCCCTCTCCGCCCTTCTCTCCGCCCCCCTCTCCGTCCTTCGACCCCCTCCCCTCTCCGCCCTTCGACCCGCCCCCTCTCCGTCCTTCGACCCGCCCCCCTCTCCGCCCTTCGACCCCCCCCCTCTCCGCCCTTCGACCCGCCCCCCTCTCCGTCCTTCGACCCCCCCCCTCTCCGCCCTTCGACCCGCCCCCCTCTCCGCCCTTCGAACCCCCCCCTCTCCGTCCGACCCGCCCCCCTTATCACCACCCTCATTCCCGCCCCCCTCATCATCGCCGGCACCATCATCACCAACCTCCTCCCCATCATCACCCCCATGTGACCCGACATCCTCATCATCCCCCATTGAGACGTCTTCGGCCGAGGGGGTCTCCGAGGCGGCGCGCTTCCGGCGTTTCTTTTTGGTGCCAGCGCCTGCCGTCTCCAGCGGACGCTTCTGGGCTGCACCCGCAATTTCCTTGCCCGAACGGCCGTTGGGATTGGAAATATCCTCCCCCTCAGGCCGCTTCCCAAGTACCTTCAGAAGGACCTTAAACCCATCCACCTGCTCCTTTGACCCAATGAAGATCACGGGTGGGTTGAAGAATCCCGTAAAATCGCCTAGGTACGACGACCAGGCGTCCTTCACACCATTGAAATCTCCACAATCCTTCGCCGCCTTCCAGTCCCTTTTCTCCACCCACGCACCCGTTCGACCCTTCAACAATTCCTCATCATTCCACAGCTTCGCGTGGTGTTCCAAATTCAGCAGCCATATCCCATTCTTGATATCCGGCTGGTTCACCCCCCCTTCCTCTTCACAACAAATTCGAACCCCTCCATTGCATTAAGTACCACTTGAGCCAACCGTGTCGGCCCATCGCTTTTCTCCCACGCGAAAGTCTTCATCATGAACTCACAGGTCGTGTCCCCGTCAGACCCGTAAACTTTCTTAGAAATCCACGGGCCCTGCTGCTCGATTTCGGATGCCAGCTCCTCCGACCCAAACTTCCGCGGGGGTTCCCGCTTCTCCCCCACCTTTTTTTGGCGACCCGACTGGACGTCCTCTGCCTCCGCATGTTCGGCTTGGCCTTCCTCCGGCACAGCCCCCGTCACCGCCACAGCCCCCGCCACAGGCTGTACGGGTTGGGGCACCACAGCCTGTTCGGTTGGGGGTTCGGGCGCAATCAGGACCCACCATTTCGTTTCCTCCTTGTGGGTCGTCCAAAAATTCGTCCTCTCCAGCAGTGCAAGTGGGAAGGTGGAATCGTCCCTCCCCGTTGGCCTGATAACCGCCCTTAGTCTCTTGGCAGCTACAGCGACCGTATCGGCCACCCTCTCAAGGGCGCTGTCGGCTTCCGAAGGCTGCATCGGCAACCAGCCGAGGTGGCGTGGTTCGGGGTATTTCCCCAAATCGCGGTTGTAGATCAGGAAAAGCTGGACAATCACCTCGCAGAAGATCTTGGCCATGTATGTCAGGTCATACAAGCACTGAGGAGGAACGTGTTTGGCCTTCACGGTTGCCATGATAGACGGCCAGAATCGAAAGCGGGCTAGACTCCTCCACCCTTCCTGTTTGATCCCCCCCCCTTCCTCATCACCCTTCCCTCCCCGTCCAGCTTGTCCGCTGCCACGATGTCCAGAAACTCTGCAAGCTCCTTGGCCACCTTGTCCTCAATCGGCATTCCACATCTACTGTCGTCGTTCGGAGCGACCGTTTCATCCTTCACAGCCGAGATGAAGTCGTAGACTTGGGTTTTCTCCGATTCGGACAAACCACCCTCGTTCAATCGCCCTCCAACCCGCTCCTCACCACCCTCCTCCCCCTCCCCGTCCTTCCTTGCCTTCTCAGTGCTGCTTGAAACCCCATGAATCAAATTCCATATTTCTTTCTGGTCCTGAAGGGGCACCTCCGGCTTATCCCAGGATTCCTCCATGTGCGTCTTGAAATAGTTGTGCACTTCCAGCAGCGCCGTCCCCCTCGACTTTTTGGAAACGGCCTCGTCTTCTGCATTCAGCCCCCCTCCGATCAGGGCAACCCTCCGATGCGCCTCTCTCCCCTGCATGCATGAAATGTGAATCAGTGTTTGAGACAAAAAACGGTCATACAACACACGACATGACATTTTGTCCTTACACTTTGGAAGATCGGCCGTTCCCGAACAAAAATCACACCCTAATTTCCAGTTTCCAACGGCCGTTGGCGCAAGAAAAATCACACCCTAATTTCCAGGTTCCAACGGCCGTTGGCGCAAGAAAAATCACACCCTAATTTCCAGGTTCCAACGGCCGTTGGCGCAAGAAAAATCACACCCTAATTTCCAGGTTCCAACGGCCGTTGGCGCAAGAAAAATCACACCCTAATTTCCAGGCTCCAACGGCCGTTGGCGCAAGAAAAATGTCGACCGAATTTCCAGGTTCCAACGGCCGTTGGCGCAAGAAAAATATCAACCAAATTTCCAGGTTCCAACGGCCGTTGGCGCAGGAAAAATGACACCCTAATTTCCAGGTTCCAACGGCCGTTGGCGCAAGAAAAATCACACACTAATTTCCAGGTTCCAACGGCCGTTGGCGCAAGAAAAATCACACCCTAATTTCCAGGTTCCAACGGCCGTTGGCGCAAGAAAAATAACATCTAGTGCCTAAAACGTTCCCACACCCGATCCGTTATATTTACCTTTTGCGTCCGCATGTCCTTCATGGGCGGGATCAGTGCTTCCCCCTCCACCTCCCAGCCCTTGAGCACGTCCAGATTGGTGTACTTGAACTTCTCCGCGTCCCTCACCAACCCCCTCCACAAATCAAACGCCTCGTCGGTTGTCTCCACGAACTTGCCCTTTTGTTTACCCGCAATCTCGCCAGCTATCGCAGTACTCACTTGCTCGTCAGAGCCCTCGAAAATCACGGACTTCAACATCTGTGTGTAGTGGTTGCCGTCCAGCACGGCAAACTGCACAAACACGCAAGGCGTCTGGTCTCGAAATTTACCCTTAAGGCCGGCATGGTCCGAGATGTTCAAGCTCCCCAGCGCGGATTTCGTCAGGTCAACTACTGCCTCACGCTCAGATTCATTTGACCACTCGGACGGATCCAACTCCATGGTGATCAACTCGTCTGAGCAAGCGGCCGCCATGTCCTTCAGGGAGTCCGTCCGGAGAATGGACATGGCTTCCTCGGCCGTTGGCGAACGATAGTATCCGAACCTCTGCACGGCACGGTCACTGTCGTCCCCCGTCAGTATTTTAATGTGGTAAGGAACCTTTTCACTCCTCTGCACCCATAAATTGTAGAGACCTGGATCACGGTCTGCCAGCACCTGCCACGCAAACCGGAAGATCGGCACGGCACATTTTGCTTTTGTCAGACTTGTGCCGGCCCCCACGAACCACGGCGCGAGCCCCCTACAATTCCGCACCGTCACCGTCCGGTGCCGCATGAGTTCCGGGAGTTGGCACAAGTTCTCCGTGGGGGCCCGTACTTGAGTCGCAATCGCGGACCCCCCCACGATGTCGACATCGTCTGGAACTAGGCGTATCTTCTGCCGCAGATGAAACGCCGCCTGTATGGTGTCAGTTAGATTCTTGTCGTGCACTTGAGAGGACGGCGCTGGCTCCCAGGAGTCCAAAATGCTGGGCTTCGCATTTCCAGCACGTGTCGTCAGCAGCCCCTTCCTCTCAAAGGTCTTCACAATAACCGACCATAAGTCGGTGCCCGGTGCTCGTTGGCGCCAGTCCTCAAAAAATGTTGTGAGATGCGCCACCGCACAGTTATGTTCAATCTTGTAAGCCCACTTCTCCCGCTCTTCCTCCGTTCTCGGCCTGGACGGACGCCCCTGATCACATGCAAAAAACATACAGATAGCCGGAAGGTCAGTACTATGTTCCAACGGCCGTCGCCGGAAAAATAACACCCTAATTTCCAGGTTTCAACGGCCGTTGGCGCATGAAAATCACACCCTAATTTCCAGGTTCCAACGGCCGTTGGCGCATGAAAATCACACCCTAATTTCCAGGTTCCAACGGCCGTTGGCCAACACCCTAATTTCCAGGTTCCAACGGCCGTTGGCGCATGAAAATCACACCCTAATTTACAGGTTCCAACGGCCGTTGGCGCATGAAAATCACACCCTAATTTCCAGGTTCCAACGGCCGTTGGCGCAGAAAAATCACACCCTAATTTCCAGGTTCCAACGGCCGTTGGCGCGAGAAAAATGACACCCTATTTTCCAGGTTCCAACGGCCGTTGGCGCGAGAAAAATCACACCCTATTTTCCAGGTTCCAACGGCCGTTGGCGCATGAAAATCACACCCTAATTTCCAGTTTCCAACGGCCGTTGGCGCGAGAAAAATGACACCTTCATTTCCAGGTTCCAACGGCCGTTGGCGACAGAAAAATAACACCCTAATTTCCAGGTTCCAACGGCCGTTGGCGCATGAAAATCACACCCTAATTTTAAGGTTCCGACGGCCGTTGGCGCATGAAAATCACACCCTAATTTACGGGTTCCAACGGCCGTTGGCGCATGAAAATCACACCCTAATTTCAAGGTTCCGACGGCCGTTGGGCAAAAAAAAAATAACACCCTAATTTCCAAATTGCAACGGCCGTTGGCGCAAGAAAATCAAGCAAGAAAAGGACAAGGACAAGGACAAGGACAAGGACAAGGACAAGGACAAGGACAAGGACAAGGACAAGGACAAGGACAAGGACAAGGACAAGGACAAGGACAAGGACAAGGACAAGGACAAGGACAAGGACAAGGACAAGGACAAGGACAAGGACAAGGACAAGGACAAGGACAAGGACAAGGACAAGGACAAGGACAAGGACAAGGACAAGGACAAGGACAAGGACAAGGACAAGGACAAGGACAAGGACAAGGACAAGGACAAGGACAAGGACAAGGACAAGGACAAGGACAAGGACAAGGACAAGGACAAGGACAAGGACAAGGACAAGGACAAGGACAAGGACAAGGACAAGGACAAGGACAAGGACAAGGACAAGGACAAGGACAAGGACAAGGACAAGGACAAGGACAAGGACAAGGACAAGGACAAGGACAAGGACAAGGACAAGGACAAGGACAAGGACAAGGACAAGGACAAGGACAAGGACAAGGACAAGGACAAGGACAAGGACAAGGACAAGGACAAGGACAAGGACAAGGACAAGGACAAGGACAAGGACAAGGACAAGGACAAGGACAAGGACAAGGACAAGGACAAGGACAAGGACAAGGACAAGGACAAGGACAAGGACAAGGACAAGGACAAGGACAAGGACAAGGACAAGGACAAGGACAAGGACAAGGACAAGGACAAGGACAAGGACAAGGACAAGGACAAGGACAAGGACAAGGACAAGGACAAGGACAAGGACAAGGACAAGGACAAGGACAAGGACAAGGACAAGGACAAGGACAAGGACAAGGACAAGGACAAGGACAAGGACAAGGACAAGGACAAGGACAAGGACAAGGACAAGGACAAGGACAAGGACAAGGACAAGGACAAGGACAAGGACAAGGACAAGGACAAGGACAAGGACAAGGACAAGGACAAGGACAAGGACAAGGACAAGGACAAGGACAAGGACAAGGACAAGGACAAGGACAAGGACAAGGACAAGGACAAGGACAAGGACAAGGACAAGGACAAGGACAAGGACAAGGACAAGGACAAGGACAAGGACAAGGACAAGGACAAGGACAAGGACAAGGACAAGGACAAGGACAAGGACAAGGACAAGGACAAGGACAAGGACAAGGACAAGGACAAGGACAAGGACAAGGACAAGGACAAGGACAAGGACAAGGACAAGGACAAGGACAAGGACAAGGACAAGGACAAGGACAAGGACAAGGACAAGGACAAGGACAAGGACAAGGACAAGGACAAGGACAAGGACAAGGACAAGGACAAGGACAAGGACAAGGACAAGGACAAGGACAAGGACAAGGACAAGGACAAGGACAAGGACAAGGACAAGGACAAGGACAAGGACAAGGACAAGGACAAGGACAAGGACAAGGACAAGGACAAGGACAAGGACAAGGACAAGGACAAGGACAAGGACAAGGACAAGGACAAGGACAAGGACAAGGACAAGGACAAGGACAAGGACAAGGACAAGGACAAGGACAAGGACAAGGACAAGGACAAGGACAAGGACAAGGACAAGGACAAGGACAAGGACAAGGACAAGGACAAGGACAAGGACAAGGACAAGGACAAGGACAAGGACAAGGACAAGGACAAGGACAAGGACAAGGACAAGGACAAGGACAAGGACAAGGACAAGGACAAGGACAAGGACAAGGACAAGGACAAGGACAAGGACAAGGACAAGGACAAGGACAAGGACAAGGACAAGGACAAGGACAAGGACAAGGACAAGGACAAGGACAAGGACAAGGACAAGGACAAGGACAAGGACAAGGACAAGGACAAGGACAAGGACAAGGACAAGGACAAGGACAAGGACAAGGACAAGGACAAGGACAAGGACAAGGACAAGGACAAGGACAAGGACAAGGACAAGGACAAGGACAAGGACAAGGACAAGGACAAGGACAAGGACAAGGACAAGGACAAGGACAAGGACAAGGACAAGGACAAGGACAAGGACAAGGACAAGGACAAGGACAAGGACAAGGACAAGGACAAGGACAAGGACAAGGACAAGGACAAGGACAAGGACAAGGACAAGGACAAGGACAAGGACAAGGACAAGGACAAGGACAAGGACAAGGACAAGGACAAGGACAAGGACAAGGACAAGGACAAGGACAAGGACAAGGACAAGGACAAGGACAAGGACAAGGACAAGGACAAGGACAAGGACAAGGACAAGGACAAGGACAAGGACAAGGACAAGGACAAGGACAAGGACAAGGACAAGGACAAGGACAAGGACAAGGACAAGGACAAGGACAAGGACAAGGACAAGGACAAGGACAAGGACAAGGACAAGGACAAGGACAAGGACAAGGACAAGGACAAGGACAAGGACAAGGACAAGGACAAGGACAAGGACAAGGACAAGGACAAGGACAAGGACAAGGACAAGGACAAGGACAAGGACAAGGACAAGGACAAGGACAAGGACAAGGACAAGGACAAGGACAAGGACAAGGACAAGGACAAGGACAAGGACAAGGACAAGGACAAGGACAAGGACAAGGACAAGGACAAGGACAAGGACAAGGACAAGGACAAGGACAAGGACAAGGACAAGGACAAGGACAAGGACAAGGACAAGGACAAGGACAAGGACAAGGACAAGGACAAGGACAAGGACAAGGACAAGGACAAGGACAAGGACAAGGACAAGGACAAGGACAAGGACAAGGACAAGGACAAGGACAAGGACAAGGACAAGGACAAGGACAAGGACAAGGACAAGGACAAGGACAAGGACAAGGACAAGGACAAGGACAAGGACAAGGACAAGGACAAGGACAAGGACAAGGACAAGGACAAGGACAAGGACAAGGACAAGGACAAGGACAAGGACAAGGACAAGGACAAGGACAAGGACAAGGACAAGGACAAGGACAAGGACAAGGACAAGGACAAGGACAAGGACAAGGACAAGGACAAGGACAAGGACAAGGACAAGGACAAGGACAAGGACAAGGACAAGGACAAGGACAAGGACAAGGACAAGGACAAGGACAAGGACAAGGACAAGGACAAGGACAAGGACAAGGACAAGGACAAGGACAAGGACAAGGACAAGGACAAGGACAAGGACAAGGACAAGGACAAGGACAAGGACAAGGACAAGGACAAGGACAAGGACAAGGACAAGGACAAGGACAAGGACAAGGACAAGGACAAGGACAAGGACAAGGACAAGGACAAGGACAAGGACAAGGACAAGGACAAGGACAAGGACAAGGACAAGGACAAGGACAAGGACAAGGACAAGGACAAGGACAAGGACAAGGACAAGGACAAGGACAAGGACAAGGACAAGGACAAGGACAAGGACAAGGACAAGGACAAGGACAAGGACAAGGACAAGGACAAGGACAAGGACAAGGACAAGGACAAGGACAAGGACAAGGACAAGGACAAGGACAAGGACAAGGACAAGGACAAGGACAAGGACAAGGACAAGGACAAGGACAAGGACAAGGACAAGGACAAGGACAAGGACAAGGACAAGGACAAGGACAAGGACAAGGACAAGGACAAGGACAAGGACAAGGACAAGGACAAGGACAAGGACAAGGACAAGGACAAGGACAAGGACAAGGACAAGGACAAGGACAAGGACAAGGACAAGGACAAGGACAAGGACAAGGACAAGGACAAGGACAAGGACAAGGACAAGGACAAGGACAAGGACAAGGACAAGGACAAGGACAAGGACAAGGACAAGGACAAGGACAAGGACAAGGACAAGGACAAGGACAAGGACAAGGACAAGGACAAGGACAAGGACAAGGACAAGGACAAGGACAAGGACAAGGACAAGGACAAGGACAAGGACAAGGACAAGGACAAGGACAAGGACAAGGACAAGGACAAGGACAAGGACAAGGACAAGGACAAGGACAAGGACAAGGACAAGGACAAGGACAAGGACAAGGACAAGGACAAGGACAAGGACAAGGACAAGGACAAGGACAAGGACAAGGACAAGGACAAGGACAAGGACAAGGACAAGGACAAGGACAAGGACAAGGACAAGGACAAGGACAAGGACAAGGACAAGGACAAGGACAAGGACAAGGACAAGGACAAGGACAAGGACAAGGACAAGGACAAGGACAAGGACAAGGACAAGGACAAGGACAAGGACAAGGACAAGGACAAGGACAAGGACAAGGACAAGGACAAGGACAAGGACAAGGACAAGGACAAGGACAAGGACAAGGACAAGGACAAGGACAAGGACAAGGACAAGGACAAGGACAAGGACAAGGACAAGGACAAGGCTGGCACAAGGACAAGGACAAGGACAAGGACAAGGCTGGACAAGGACAAGGACAAGGACAAGGACAAGGACAAGGACAAGGACAAGGACAAGGACAAGGACAAGGACAAGGACAAGGACAAGGACAAGGACAAGGACAAGGACAAGGACAAGGACAAGGATGGCGCAAGAAAATCACATCTTTGTGCGTAACACCTACCCGGGCAGCTGGCAGTGTCTGGTGGGTTGCTTTTCCAGTTGCTGCCGTCGCGGCATCGGAACCCGATGACCCAGAAGCCGCCGATTTCCTCCGCTCCTTCGCCGCCTTTGCTGCATGAGCGCCGCGCGCCTCTTGCCCCGACGATGGTGCGGGGGGAGGGGGCATTTGCTGTGCTGCCGCTGCAGCTTCCGACGGCGCGGAAGGGCCGGCGGCGGGAGGGGGCAACACCGGTGGCGGCGGAGAGCCCGGCGGCGGGGGCGCCGGCGGAGGGGAACGCGGGTGGTTGTGCGTACAAGCACGCTGTGACACGCAGACGACAAAGAAGAAATCCGCCGAATATGTTAGCAAGCGGTGCGGTGCAGCACACACACCTGACAAAGCTAATAGGTCAACCCTTAAAACCGTGTCCAACTGCCCGCTATAAAAACCGGGCAATGGTCACTTTCCATGATAATGTCCACAAACCAACCTAATAGTTAGTTATGGTCCATTATAGGACACAAGCACACACATATATTCACCACCTTGGGGGTCATGTCATTGGTCATATTGCAATGTCCTATGGGTGCCAAATATAGCACCCCCTGACAGAAAGGAAGCTAGTAAAGGGCTCATGAACACCAAGGTTGCATGTGGAGGAGCAGGGACCCAGCTGCAAGCTCTAACAATAAATGCCCACTACAAATAGCGGACAGTTTGGTTGGTGACACCTGCTAGCATTACAAAGCTCAATTCTCATCCCGTAGCAACAAAAATGTAATGTCCGCTGTAAATATCACTCAAAACGGCTAAAGGGTTAAAACGAAGTTGTAGTTGTTTTGCGGCATCAAGTTTCAAAGTACGTACTGGGATACCCTTCGCCAGCCTGCTTGGCATCGAGTAGGATAAGATCTTGGAACCAGTAAGGGGGCTTCGCTTGTTGCGGCAGATGGTGCAATCCATTGTGATCTGCGCGCAAAACATACACAAACGAACAACCCTCATAGGTTGAGCAATCCAGAAAATCATGCCATTACTGTAACAACATGGGCAAAGCATACACAAACGAACAACCATCATAGATTGAGCTAGCAATCCACAACATTATGCCATTACTGTAACAACATGGGCAAAGCATACACAAACGAACAACCATCATAGATTGAGCTAGCAATCCACAACATCATGCCATTACTGTAACAACATGGGCAAAGCATACACAAACGAACAACCATCATAGATAGAGCAATCCACAACATCATGCCATTAATGTAATAACATGGGCAAAACATACACAAACAAATAGCCATGATAGGGCATTAAGAGAATAGCCATGATTGGGGCAATAAGAGAATTTTTTTGTTCAATTCAATGATCACAATTTATGCACACAGTCGATGCATTCATAAATGAGGCAGGTTCTTCCGAAAATTGGCTCCGTCGTAGAGTGTCAACGGCCAACTTGCAAACACGCACGTTACATGATATACATACCTAGTCATTATGGTCCTATACAAACGCCAGAAGGGCCTAATACCGGTTTAATTGGATCTTTAGCTACGCATAGTAAAGTAAATGAATATGTTTTCCTGTCCTTTTTATACATTACAAAAAAATCAAGTAATTAAAAGTGAAATACCTATTTTTATACCTCCAGATCAACAAGATCAATTTAAATTCGCCCCAGAATATTTATTACTTTCTTGTTACTCTAGTGTTGAAAATAATTATGTTCCTGTGCGATATAAACCAGAATTTAGTAGTAAAGCAGAAGAAGTCGATTATTTGGGGATTTCTCTAACGCAAGCTTCAATAGCTACTTCATTTATTCCCTTGGTGGAACATGATGATGCAAACCGAGCATTAATGGGTTGTAATATGCAAAGACAAGCAGTTCCATGACACCAAGGTTGAGACTTGCATGCATGGGACAAGAAAAACCTCGTTGCAAGGGTTGAAACAATAACGAAATTGTATGACGACAGACACATAAAATGTAAGGCTTGCTCAGTATTATTATTTACCCATCAATCAATTTTAAAGGCAAGGAAATGTTGAAATACGGACGACCGTCCCAAGTTCGCCAGCATTAACAAAAGCATTTCTGTGACAAGAACAGTGGGCGACCATTCCCATTATTATCTTTTCCTCTTTTGTTTCTTCCCCTTCCCGGACTCGCATTCATAACCGACGTCCGCCATCCCCAAACGATGCAAAATTTTGTTGGAGCTCTGCATCTTCTCCAACAGTTCTTGATCCGATTCCTCCTTTGCACGACGCGCTTCCTCTGCCTTCGCCTTTGCGGCCTCCACATCTGCATCTATATCCGCCTTCACCACCATCCTGATCAAACGGTCCCGCTCCTCAGGCCTCGGGAGCGTCGGCAGTCCCACCGGCTCTGCGGCAAGAAGAGCCTCCAAAATATCCTTGTGCAGTCTTTGTGCTTCCACAAATCCATTATTCGTCATCAAGGTGTACGCGCATTCACGCGCCACACCCTGCAAGGAATCCCCCATGGTAACGTTAAGCCCATGAGCAAACCCGTACGCGCTGTCCCCCTCTCCAAAATCTCGAGTGCTGCCTGTCGAGGCGCACCAGCTCAACTTTCCGTTCCCCAGTGTGCGTTGCCGTGAAGTGGAGGACCGAGCGTGTCATTCCGGTCTTCCCCATCAACATCTGCAAACTTGCTACGTATGCGATCCCACGAGCGCACACGTCCTCCAACTTCTCGGCAAAAGGTAGATGTGTCTTGCAATACACATCCAATCCCTCCAGTGGTCTATCACATCTAAGAAATCCACACCCCCCGTATGGATCCTTGGCATGTTGGTACTCGAGGTCGTGCGCTTGTAGGAACTTGTAATGTTCCGCGCACAGTCCCTCGACCCTTACGGGCTCCGTACAGATTTTGCATTTCGTTGCCATCTGCGCAATTGCCATGAGTCCCATACAGCAGCCATTGTATAACAGGGGCAATGAGCACCGTCAGAACCCCCTCTGGCGTCTTTCTCACACAATTCTCAATCTAGTCTTTTTGTGCAATAATTGTTGGTTCAAAGAAGGTCCGTTCAAAGAAGTTTTATGAGACAAAATAAATTAGTTTCAATTACACGCATCAGATTAATCAAATCATATTTTCTCCCTCTCTTTCTTACTGAGCAATTCTGTCCATCCTGCCCCTCTTTGCCGGCTTCTCATCAATCTCCTCATCAAAATCACACACACGTCTAATCTGCTGTCTAATCTGCTCTACCAACCCCCCTTGCGCATCAGGTCTTTCACCTCCCCCTTCAAGAGCGCTGTCACGAGTCGCGCGCACTCATACGCGGACTCCGTGGCCAGGTCCCTTCCCATATCATGCCACACTTTGGCCGTTGGACAGTCGGGATGGTCTCCCATGTAAGCCCACACATGCCTTGGCGGCTTGTCCTCTCCGCCTATCCCCTCTCCAGGTCGCATCTGTCCCACCTCCTCTATCACCCACTCTGCATCACGCAGCATGAATCGAGGCTTCTTGTCAACATAGTACAAGACCAAAACCATGTTGTTGGGCCAAGGCTTCCACTTTTTCGTCACGATGTGACGGTCAATCGTCATCAGCCCGCTCTCGATTTCGGCAAACAACGCCCCCCATACGTCAGAATGCTTGGGACAGAACCACTCGCTGTCCGTCGGCATTCCTTCCCATTGACAATCCGGATGTTCGCATCGAATGGGGTCCATCTGTGCACATCGATATTTTTTACACCACCCGCAAACGCACGCATTCAGCAGGGTCAACGGCCGTTGGCCCTGTTAAATTCCACACATCCCAACGGCCGTTGGCCTTAGACGCACAAAACTTGACACCATCAGGCGATTTTTTCCAAATGATTCTTCTTTATTAAATAAATTTACATTCATCCTAAAATCACATTCTAGTCAACATCCTCCCCATCTTTAGTGGGTTGCATTCGACCCCAATTGTCGTTCATAAAACTGACCAAAACATGAGCCGGAGTCCCCACATCCTCCTCACGCCTCAATTTACGCAATACACCTTTAGCAATTCCACCATACCCATCAACCTCCGACATCATCATGCCCACGCCATCAAGACGTTCAGCGTGCAATTGCCCGTCCTCTTCGAGAACCAGATCGGGCAGGTCTTCCAGTTCGGCCTCCACAATCTCTATCAGGTTTTCCTTTGTAGTCTCCCCCCCTTCCTTTCCTTCTTTTCCGCACTCCATCCTACACCCTGCCCCTGCACAACCGACGTCCATGGCAAGTTAAGAAACGGACTCAGCTCACAGGACATTTTGCAAGTCCAACGGCCGTTGGCGACCAAAAACACCTAGTCGCATGCATTCCTTGCTCTCTCCACCAAAGCAGAGGCCAGGACGACCCTTTCCACGACCTTTTCAATTTCCTCCCCCTCAGCATCAGCAACAACGGTCATGGCAAATCGGGCTTGGCGCTTAACCCCCGATGCCAGAACGGCAGCCATCTCCACACGAGTTTTTGAGACTTCAACAGGTACAGGCAATTCGCCGACCGCAAAAGTAAGCCTTGCGAGGTGCGGGACCCACCAATCACCTTCCAAAAATCCGCAACCCCATCCAATCATGAAATACAACAACAGGTCTGCGCCCATGGCGCCTGCGATATCCAAGTCGTCATGCGAAACAATCGCATGCACGTCATCCTCCGAGCACAGCATCCATGTAAAAACGGCGTCCCCGAAACCTTGGCAGTAGGCATACGAGTCAAAGTCAGGGTGATTCAACATCCATTCCCGCGACCTGACCGCCATTCTTTCCAGACTTCCAGCACTGTCCACCTCAAAACTCAGGACAAGAGGTCCTTCACCAGCACTGGACTCGCCATGCACAAACAACAAGCCTCCTTTGATCACCTCTTGCAACTCCCCTGACAACTTGGCGTGTCCATCACAAAAAGGCATGCAATCCGTCCCGAATGGAAGCTGGCAATCCCGGGCGATACACCCCCCCTTTTTTGCAAACAAATCCTTCACCCTCCCTGCCATTCCCGTTCGCACGCTGACATGACGCACGCACAAGTCATCCCCTCCTGCTCTCGCTTCCTGGCACCACGCAACCGTGCATTTGACCGCCATCTGCGACCACCAACACCGTTTGATACACATTTCTCACCGTCAACGGCCGTTGGCTTGAAACAACAAGAATGATTTATTACTCGCACGAAAATCACACCATTTTCCAGCCTCCAACGGCCGTTGGCGCACGAAAAATGCACGAAAAAAATTTTTATTATGCATTTATTGATTACATCCATAGTGCCACGTGGCGAATCACACCCAACTTTCCAGCTGCCAACGGCCGTTGGCGCAAAGAAAATCAAACCCTAATTTGCAGGTTCCAACGGCCGTTGGCGCAAAGAAAATCACACCCAACACTTCAGTCGCATAATCGATTCGCGTCAGTCACGCACTCGAACTTGTACTCCTGCCCCAGCGCGGACATCACCTCACGAACCGCTTTCTCAAACTCGTCAACACCGTCGGGTCCCCACTCATGCACGTATTCCCTCAACCAGAACATGCAATCTCCAGCAGACACGAACAGCCGGTCGATGATCAGGTCAGTGTGATGCTTGAAGTACTTGCCGTCCTTCAAGATGACCCATTCGAACCGTCCCACCTCCCCTAAACCCTTAAACCCTTCTCCCCTATCATATGGCCGCGTCATCTGTATCCAACTTTCATTACCATCAGCATCGATCGACTGAAAACAAATTGGGCTGGGTATTGATGGATCATAGGGCCTTATAGCACCACACCTCACAAGCACCTCCTCAAATGGCTCTACGGTCGGGTTTGGGAGTCCCCGACCCTCGATATTGAAAACAAGAGCCGCGGCCTTCGCGACATCCGGTTTCAAAAGAGACCTTTCACCCTCCTTGGGCTTAAAATCCAGCTTAATGTCCGGCAGAAGCCTGAGCGCGCTCTTAACCACTCCCAGAAGCCTGTCTTCCAAGTTGATCCACTCGCCCCCCTCCGTCCTGTAGAACGTCATCTGCAACCCACCGACACCGTTTGATATACATTTCTCACCGTCAACGGCCGTTGGCTTGAAAAAACAACAAGAATTTTAAGATTTATTACGCGCACAAATCACACACTAGTTTTCAGTCTCCAACGGCCGTTGGCGCACGAAAAATGTTTTATTATGCATTTATTAATTACATCCATGGTGCCACGTGGCAAACCACACCCTACTTCCGGTTGCAAAGAAAATCAAACCCTAATTTGCAAGTTCCAACGGCCGTTGGCGCAAGAAAATCACACCCAAAATTTCTTCAGTCGCAGAATCCATTCCCCTCACGCAGTCGAACAGGGGTACTGTTCCCCCAGCGCGGACATCGCCTCACAAATCGCCCTGGGGTACGATTTAGTCCCCTCAAAAAACCTTGAACATTTCACCTTTGAACTTGAAATGCACTTCACCCCCCATCCGAATTACAAGTCCGGCCAAATTGACACCAGACCAGCTGTCTGTAACGTCGCCGTGCATAGTGCTGAGAGACTTTCTCGCCTCACGATACTTGTTACACCACTTCTTGTGTTCCTCCCAGTCCGCACGCTGGCATTCGGCAGCACAATACCGGACGTCTCGACAACCCCCGCACTTGCGGTGGACACCCTCCATCACAGAGCACGCCTGATTCGAGCAACACTTTGGAAGCGAGCCCAGCATCGGCCCTCCCACCCCCGGGAGAACGATCATCCGTGAAAACGTCAATTTCACGGACTCGGAATTCCCGAATGTAAAATGGAAACCTTCAAACCCCCCCCCTCTACTCTCGCCGATACGGTCAATCTCGGCTGCGCCTCACTCGCGTCTGGAAATTTCCCCCACTGGTCTTTCTCCCACTGGTCCCACCCAACCTTTCCGACATACGACACCAAAAGTCGAAACTCGACGTCTCGATTGAGTGGAACCCGATCCGCCGGCGTGGGCTTGTAGAATCCGCCAGCCAAGGCGAAGTACATGTCCAGCAACTGGAGCTTAATCTGTCGTCCTACTGAGCGAACGAGTCATACACGACCAAAACCGCAAACTGGCGACCCAGGCGCTTCTCGTGCTGCCGTACCCATCCGTGGATCTCGCGAGCCCGGTTAAGTACGTTTGCTGCCACGCAGGCAATCGCAGCGCGGGTCGAAGATTCCAGCTCGCCCGTCTCCGCCATCCCTCCCCTGCGGCACGTGCGTAATACGTAAGTAATATTTTCAACCCCCCTTTTGACATTTCTCCATCCCAACGGCCGTTGGCGCAAGAAAATCACACCCAAAGTCAACGATTGATGACGGCCTCATATAGCAAAATTGAAGATTAAAATTATTGATACATCATCCACAAAACTCCTAATCGAAATAGGTATCCCTCCAATCGGACAAGAAAAGAGGCTTCTCGTCAATTCTGGGCAAAATCGGCCCAACTCCCCACCCTTGCCAAATCCCTGATATAGAAATCAAGTTCCACCTCATTCTCATCCCCGCAAAAGCGAAGGATTTCGGATCCATCTTCCCATTCGTCCCATTCCCCACTAGCTTTAGCTTTCTGTGTAAATTTTTGTATGACAATTTCGGCCACGAGGTTCTCAACCCCTCTATTCCTGTCCTCCAGAAGCCTTAAACCCTCAGACGTCACATCAGTAGACGTCTCCCCTCTGTCCAACAGCCACAGCGCCAGTCCAAATTCGGCGGCATCCAGAGGAAGACTCTCCAAGTACGACGGCGTCAGCCAATCACGAAAACCGCGATTGGTACGTTCGTTCGAAAAGTAGAGCATGCTCTTCAATCCCCATATATACTCATTAGCAGCCAGCATCTCCATCTCCTTAGCCACCTTTTCCCTCTCCTCAACTTGCTGTTTTAAGTCCTCGTCTCTCTCGAGCTCGCTTACGTCAAAATACACCTCCCACATACACCTCTCGTCTCGAAAGTCACGGGACCAATCCTCCCAGTAACCCCGAACTGCAGTCATTCTGTCAAACGTCTCCAGACAGACCCTTCGGAACGCCCCCCCCTTTCCGCCAGCTGCTCCTTCCCTAGATACGCGTGAAATGGTCTAGTAGACCACAAATACGGCGTAAATGGCACTCGTGGCACTCTTCTGTCCGCCACCGAAACACAAAATACCCGCCATCGACAGCCAAGCCCAGCAACCGCAGCTTGCGCCTTCCGACTCACGCACTCAAAACGTGCCTGATCAATCAAGCCTAGGAAACTGGCAACATGCGTTACCACCTCCAGCGGCATATCCATCAGGTGAAGCACAGCCACCATCTCCGTCCTCTTGTTAGCTCCAACCTCGCAGGAGGCGCCCTTGTCCTCCGTCTGCCTCTTCTGCTTGCTCTCCCCTACTCCCATTCGCCTGCATACACACCAGCCAAAACAGTATTTTGAGGCATCCTATTCACTACGAATTATTCGTGCCACAGGATACACATTTTTTTAAACACATCTTCATCTTTTTCTGGCCCTTAATGGGCAGAAAAATTGTTATAACCACCACTAAGCTGCTTAAAAGACACATCCTGCCTTACTGCCACATGAAAAGAATAAAATGCACATGATAATGTTTTTCAAGTCTAACGGCCGTTGGCTCACAACCCCCCTGTGGGAAGGGTGGATGCCTTACGAACCAGTCAAGCCCATCTTTATGCTCATTTTTGGAGGCCTTTCTTGGAAGAAAAATGGTAATAACCATCACTAAGCTGCATGAAAGACACATCCTGCCTTACTGCCACAAAATGAAAAGAATGAAATGCACATGATAATGTTTTTCCAATTCCAACGGCCGTTGGCTCACAACCCGCCTATGGGAAGGGTGGAGGCCTTACGAACCAGTCAAGCCCATCTTTATGCTCAGCTAGATTTTTTGGAGGCCTTTCTTGGAAGAAAAATGGTGATAGCCACCACTAAGCTGCATAAAAGACACATCCTGCCTTATTGCCACCCAATTAAACGAATGAAATGCACATGATAATGTTTTTCAAGTCTAACGGCCGTTGGCTCACAACCCCCCTATGGGAAGGGTGGAGGCCTTACGAACCAGTCAACCACATCTTTATGCTCAGCTAGATTTTTGGAGGCCTTGCTTGGAAGAAAAATGGTAAATAGCCATCACTAAGCTGCATGAAAGACACATCCTGCCTTATTGCCACCCAATGAAACGAATGAAATGCACATGATAATGTTTTTCCAATTCCAACGGCCGTTGGCTCACAACCCCCCTCTGGGAAGGGTGGATGCCTTACGAACCAGTCAACCACATCTTTATGCTCAGCTAGATTTTTGGAGGCCTTTCTTGGAAGGCACATGGTAATAACCTTCACTAAGCTGCATGAAAGACACATCCTGCCTTATTGCCACCAATGAAACGAATGAAATGCACATGATAATTTTTTTCAAGTCTAACGGCCGTTGGCTCACAACCCCCGTGTGGGAAGGGTGGATGCCTTACGAACCAGTCAACCACATCTTTATGCTCAGCTAGATTTTTGGAGGCCTTTCTTGGAAGAAAAATGGTAATAGCCACCACTAAGCTGAATGAAAGATACATCCTGGCTGATTGCCAACCCACTCAAAGGAATGAAATGCACATGATAATGTTTTTCAAGTCCAACGGCCGTTGGCTCACAACCCCCCTCTGGGAAGGGTGGATGCCTTACGAACCAGTCAAGCCCATCTTTATGCTCAGCTAGATTTTTCAGAGGCCTTTCTTGGAAGAAAAATGGTAAATAGCCACCACTAAGCTGCATGAAAGACACATCCTGCCTTATTGCCACCAAATGAAACGAATGAAATGCACATGATAATTTTTTTCAAGTCTAACGGCCGTTGGCTCACAACCCCCGTGTGGGAAGGGTGGATGCCTTACGAACCAGTCAACCACATCTTTATGCTCAGCTAGATTTTTGGAGGCCTTTCTTGGAAGGCACATGGTAATAACCTTCACTAAGCTGCATGAAAGACGCATCCTGCCTTACTGCCACCAAATGAAAAGAATCAAATGCACATGATAATGTTTTTCCAATTCCAACGGCCGTTGGCTCACAACCCCCCTGTGGGAAGGGTGGATGCCTTACGAACCATTCAACCACATCTTTATGCTCAGCTATATTTTTGGAGGCCTTTCTTGGAAGAAAAATGGTAAATAGCCACCACTAAGCTGCATGAAAGACACATCCTGCCTTATTGCCACCCAATGAAACGAATGAAATGCACATGATAATGTTTTTCCAATTCCAACGGCCGTTGGCTCACAACCCCCCTCTGGGAAGGGTGGATGCCTTACGAACCAGTCAAGCCCATCTTTATGCTCAGCTAGATTTTTTGGAGGCCTTTCTTGGAAGAAAAATGGTAATAGCCACCACTAAGCTGCATGAAAGACACATCCTGGCTGCTTGCCACCCTATCAAACGAATAAAAAGCATAAGATAATGTTTTTCCAATTCCAACGGCCGTTGGCTCACAACCCCCTTCGGGTAGAGGCCTTACGGACCAGTCAGAAATAGTGTCCACCAAGCTGTTCCCCCCACACCCACAGTTGTCCTTGTCCACATACCTTTCCAGTACAGTTGTCCTCAGCTTCTCAGCAACGGGCGACTCCTCTCCTTGCTGCCTTGACAGATATCACATAAACAAAACACGATCACGAGAGCATCAGGATTGTTAGAGGTTTCCTCCATCTCAAAACCGTAAGATACACACACCTCAAAAACCAACTTTCTTGTCCTCCCAAATAACATATGTTTTTAAATGTAAAATAAATCACATTCATATTCTGTCACTTGATTTAACCACACAATTTTTCAGGTCCAACGCCCGTTGGCATTACGCCTCTTCCCGGTAAAAGAGTATTTATTGCCCCAACCCCACAAAAAACTCGTTCCGGACCTGATCGAAGCGAAGAGCACTGCCAGGGATCGGAGTCGAGCCAGATTTGTGTGCGGAACATGATGGCTGGCCTACCTCACTCCCCAACATCAATGTGGACCTGGGTTCGAACCCTGTCAGTGCTATTCGCTTCGAACAGTTCCGGAACGAGTTTTTTGTGGGTGTGGAGAAATAATGTCGACATTTTCGGTGACTGTTCAGCTTAAAAAAATCACAAGCAGATGCGACGGCCCCTCCATTAAACAAATTATCCACCACTGTTGCGCTACACTAGCAATGTTTGTCAAGGTCCAACGGCCGTTGGCATCAAATAAATCACAACCATTGGTCACTCCATTTAACAAAATACCCACAACTTTTTAACCACACTAGAAATGTTTTTTGAGGTCCAACGGCCGTTGGAATCCAAAAAATGCCGAATTCATGTCAAATTTATATATATGTGACAGTTGACAGAATTAGAGATAATTAAATGATCAAACCCAGCTTTAGAACTCAATATTAGAATTCAAAATTTATTAATGAAATTTATCTTTCACCATTCAACCTCAACATTAAGTCCCCTTTGTGTTTTATTGAATTATTTAGCCATCAGCTTTACACATCATCAAAAATTGGCGAATTTCATTCAATATTAGAATTCAAAATTTATGAATGAAATTTATGTTTCATCATTCAACCTCTTCAGAATCCTCATCCAAACACAACATCATGTCCCCTTTCCACTTGTACATACTACTCTCGGCCAAATACAGCAAGCGTGCCTTCTTCCCCCCAAAAAACTTGAGATAATCCGGGGGGAAGATTGTTCCGCTGAGGACCTGCATAGCTAACTCCACCAAAACGCTTGCCATATCCTCCTCCCTACACCTCCTCTCTAATAAGGCCTTCATGTCTGCGTTCTCATCAAATCCCATGATCAGAACTGCACATGCCATTCCTCCCCCCTCCAGAGGCAGCCCCTCCAAAAGCTTCACCCATTCTGCCTCCCTACGCGCTCTCCTCCCCGGAGGAAAAAAAATGTCCTCATCCGGGTCATAAGGAGTATCGCAGAACCAGAAAATGCTCCTTAACCCCCATAGTTCATAATTATCGTACAAGTCATCCATTTCCTTTCCCAATTGGCGTAAGCGAGCTGTCCACCCCCTCCAATTCCTCTCCAACACACGTCTCCTCTCAGCACGCTCGGACCTGAACAACCCTCCCATCGTCCTTACTCGTGCATGTCCCTCTGGTGCTGGCTGGCGTCCTAACACCTCCTCAACTTCTTCACAATATACCTTAAAATACATTCCCCTTGTGACGAGTGTGTAGGGGGTGATATCAGCGCTTGCACACTTTACTTGCCCGCCATACAATTCTCGGAAAAGAGACTCAGTTATCAATGTACGAGGACCATCCCCGAATGCGTCCACGAACCCAGAAATTAACTTAAAGCTGAATTGGGGTTCATACCTCCCCGACACCGCTTCCCTAGCCCCTCTACAAACTGCTTCAAAGCGGGCTACGTCGGGCGCCTCCATAAAAGCTGCGACTTCGGTCCAAATTTCCCACGGCAGTGAGATATCCCCTTCCATTATCGGCCCCGACGTCAAACTTGTCCCCTCTGCACATAACATACATCGACGTCCATCCTTTAAAAAAAATGAGGTTTGGTCGGAAAGAAAATATGCAAACGTTAGGCGAGGTTTCCAATCCCTAACGGCCGTTGGGTCACTAATTGTTGTTTAACCCACTACAGTCGCATGAGAGAAAACGAAAGTCAATTTTATTCCAATTTCAAAGTGAAAGGAGAATCCACTATTACACCATTTTACAACACAAATCAGGTCAATTTTATTCCAATTTCAAAGTAAAAAGAGAATTCACCATTACACCATTTTACAACACAAATCAGGACTAAATACACAAATTTCAAATCCAAAATGCGTCCAGTTATCCTCAAAAGCAAATTATTACTCTACATTTCCAGTTTTTCTATGAGGAAGAACCGTAGTAGAAGGTGAAGGAGAAGTCGACCTCAGAGAAGTCGACCTGAGTTCCATCCAGTATGGTCGTCCTGTTTACCCCCCTTATCACCCCTGCCAGCCCCTGTCTTGCTTGCCTCAGACGTTCGCATCTATCCTTATGCCTACTCCAGTCAGCACGCTGGCACTCCTCACTGCAATATCTGGCATCCCTACATCCTCTACACCACTTCTGAGGGCCTGTGTCGCACCCACACCCCTCCTTGGAGCAATTTCGCATACCACGCATGGGATCCCCATCCCTCACGATCGGGTCAGAGAGCAAGAAAAAGTTCATGTTGAGGGGTACTTCTGCCCCTACACACGCATCAGCCCTCACGCGCAGGGAAGACGTAACATTCGGGTAAAATGCGCGCTTGTAGGTGCACCCAAGCTGAGCCCCTTCCTCTTCCCCCAACTCTATCTTTGGCCCCTTTGTAATGAACGACACCAAAAGGCGGAACTCCCTCGTTGGGTCTATTGGCGCTCTTAGATCCATCTGTGGTACGAAAAAACCCTCTTGAATACAGAAGTTCATATCAGCTAGCTGGGCGTACATAACCCTCTCCATTTGGCTGAACGAATCAAACGCCAATAAAACGGCCAAGTGGCGGCCTGTCTTCTCCTGCGCGACACGAACTTCCTCGAATATGCCACGCGACAGAAAGCGAACTTGTTTGTAAACGTTTTGAAGGACGCTTCCGTAGACTTCATTCACGATCTCGGACTCATTCGCGATCTCGGCCATCTTTTTCAGGGAAAAAACGAACAAAAAGATTTACATCGCGGCCAAAAAAACGCGTTTTCCCATTAGTGTGTTTGCCTAATTTATTGTAATCATTCATTTTTAAAACAGTCAGGTCCTTCACAACCTCAGAAAATGATTTCATTAAATTGGCATATACATTTAAAAACATCTTAGGTCGCACTACTTTTTGCGTTTCAGTTTACGTTTGTTTCCCGGTTGAATAAAGTTGACACCATCCCCTTCATCGTCGGAAATTAAGGCCGGCATTTCGTCCACTTCAGCTTGTACATCATCTTTTTTCATCACAACCATGGCTGGAATTGAATCCCAAAATTTCTCAATCGCTCTAACAACTTCGGCTGGCAGTTTTTTGGCCCCCCGTTCAACTGCCTCTCTCTCCTGGTTCGACACCGAAACGTCCTTGTCTTTCTCCATTGAAAAAAACTGCACGTGAAGCACAACTGGCACAACCAATGTAAGTAAACCTAGTAACTTCAGGGGCGGATTAATTCATCAGCCGGAGTACAATTTTATTTTACAACGCCAACGGCCGTTGGCATTACAGCAATGAAGTTAAGATAAAAACGTCGTAATGCAACGGCTGATAAAACTGGCGTATAATCAATAACGCAAAAAAAATTGGAACTTTTTTTTGGAGGTCCAACGGCCGTTGGCATCACGTAAATCACAACAGCAATGATGGAAACTGATTTTGCAAGTCCAACGGCCGTTGGCATCAAGAAAATCAGAAGAGGGAGCGACTGCCCAAAAAACGCATAATAATAAAACAAGTACCTTGCAGGTGGTTGACAGACGCGAATCTTGTGTGGCGACGTGGAATCTGCAAGGAATGCGCAAAAACGTTGCAATCAGAATTACAAGGATTACATATTTTCCACATTTAGTTTTTCAGGTCCAACGGCCGTTGGCATGAGATTAATAAGAATACCACTACATGCGTGTGAGAAAATTGTGCCGGGTGACAGAATTAAATCCAAGTTGCCCAGCAGGTGGGAGGGAGGGAGGGAGGGAGGGAGGGAGGGAAGGAGGGAAGGAGGGAGGTAGGGAAGGAGGGAAGGAGGGAAGTAGGGAGGGAGGGAGGGAGGGAGGGAGGGAGGGAGGGAGGGAAGGAGGGAAGGAGGGAAGGAGGGAAGAAGGGAAGGAGGAAGGAGGGAAGGAGGGAAGGAGGGAAAGGAGTAGGGAAAGGAGGAGGGAAGGAGGGAAGGAGGGAAGGAGGGAAGAAGGGAAGGAGGAAGGAGGGAAGGAGGGAAGGAGGGAAAGGAGTAGGGAAAGGAGGAGGGAAGGAGGGAAGGAGGGAAGGAGGGAAGGAGGGAAGGAGGGAAGGAGGGAAGGAGGGAAGGAGGGAAGGAGGGAAGGAGGGAAGGAGGGAAGGAGGGAAGGAGGGAAGGAGGGAAGGAGGGAAGGAGGGAAGGAGGGAAGGAGGGAAGGAGGGAAGGAGGGAAGGAGGGAAGGAGGGAAGGAGGGAAGGAGGGAAGGAGGGAAGGAGGGAAGGAGGGAAGGAGGGAAGGAGGGAAGGAGGGAAGGAGGGAAGGAGGAAGGAGGGAAGGAGGGAAGGAGGGAAAGGAGAGGGAAAGGAGAGGGAAGGAGGGAAGGAGGGAAGGAGGGAAGGAGGGAAGGAGGAAGGAGGAAGGAGGAAGGAGGGAAGGAGGGAAGGAGGGAAGGAGGGAAGGAGGGAAGGAGGGAAGGAGGGAAGGAGGGAAGGAGGGAAGGAGGGAAGGAGGGAAGGAGGGAAGGAGGGAAGGAGGGAAGGAGGGAAGGATAAATACCTAGGGGGGGTGCTGGCATGCATAAATACCTAGGGGGGGTGCTGGCAAGCATAAATACGTCGGGTGGGGTGCTGGCATGCATAAATACCTAGGGGGGGTGCTGGCATGCATAAATACCTAGGGGGGGTGCTGGCAAGCATAAATACGTCGGGTGGGGTGCTGGCATGCATAAATACCTAGGGGGGGTGCTGGCATGCATAAATACCTAGGGGGGTGCTGGCATGCATAAATACCTAGGGGGGGTGCTGGCATGCATAAATACCTAGAGGGGGTGCTGGCATGCATAAATACCGAGGGGGGGTGCTGGCAAGCATAAATACCTAGGGGGGGGTGCTGGCATGCATAAATACCTAGGGGGGTGCTGGCATGCATAAATACCTAGGGGGGGTGCTGGCATGCATAAATACCTAGGGGGGTGCTGGCATGCATAAATACCTAGAAGGGGGTGCTGGCATGCATAAATACCTAGGGGGGGTGCTGGCATGCATAAATACCTAGGGGGGTGCTGGCATGCATAAATACCTATGGGGGGTGCTGGCATGCATAAATACCTATGGGGGGTGCTGGCATGCATAAATACCTAGGGGGGTGCTGGCATGCATAAATACCTATGGGGGGTGCTGGCATGCATAAATACCTAGGGGGGTGCTGGCATGCATAAATACCTAGGGGGGGTGCTGGCATGCATAAATACCTAGGGGGGGTGCTGGCAAGCATAAATACGTCGGGTGGGGTGCTGGCATGCATAAATACCTAGGGGGGGGCTGGCATGCATAAATACCTAGGGGGGTGCTGGCATGCATAAATACCTAGGGGGGGTGCTGGCATGCATAAATACCTAGGGGGGGTGCTGGCATGCATAAATACCTAGGGGGGGTGCTGGCATGCATAAATACCTAGGGGGGTGCTGGCATGCATAAATACCTAGGGGGGGTGCTGGCATGCATAAATACCTAGGGGGGTGCTGGCATGCATAAATACCTAGGGGGGGTGCTGGCATGCATAAATACCTAGGGGGGTGCTGGCATGCATAAATACGTCGGGGGGGTGCTGGCATGCATAAATACCTAGAGGGGTGCTGGCATGCATAAATACCGAGGGGGGGTGCTGGCATGCATAAATACCTAGGGGGGGTGCTGGCATGCATAAATACATGTGGGGGTGCTGGCATGCATAAATACCTAGGGGGGGTGCTGGCATGCATAAATACCTAGGGGGGTGCTGGCATGCATAAATACCTAGGGGGGGTGCTGGCATGCATAAATACGTCGGGGGGGTGCTGGCATGCATAAATACCTAGAAGGGGGGCTGGCATGCATAAATACCTAGGGGGGTGCTGGCAAGCATAAATACGTCGGGGGGGTGCTGGCATGCATAAATACCTAGGGGGGTGCTGGCATGCATAAATACCTAGGGGGGGTGCTGGCATGCATAAATACCTAGGGGGGGTGCTGGCATGCATAAATACCTAGGGGGGGTGCTGGCATGCATAAATACCTAGAGGGGGTGCTGGCATGCATAAATACCGAGGGGGGGTGCTGGCATGCATAAATACCTAGGGGGGGTGCTGGCATGCATAAATACATGTGGGGGGTGCTGGCATGCATAAATACCTAGGGGGGGTGCTGGCATGCATAAATACCGAGGGGGGTGCTGGCATGCATAAATACCGAGGGGGGATGCTGGCATGAATAAATACCTAGGGGGGGTGCTGGCATGCATAAATACCTAGGGGGGGTGCTGGCATGCATAAATACCTAGGGGGGGTGCTGGCATGCATAAATACCTAGGGGGGTGCTGGCATGCATAAATACCTAGGGGGGGTGCTGGCATGCATAAATACCTAGGGGGGGTGCTGGCATGCATAAATACCTAGGGGGGGTGCTGGCATGCATAAATACCTAGGGGGGGTGCTGGCATGCATAAATACCTAGGGGGGTGCTGGCATGCATAAATACCTAGGGGGGGTGCTGGCATGCATAAATACCTAGAGGGGGTGCTGGCATGCATAAATACCGAGGGGGGGTGCTGGCATGCATAAATACCTAGGGGGGGTGCTGGCATGCATAAATACCTAGGGGGGGTGCTGGCATGCATAAATACCGAGGGGGGGTGCTGGCAAGCATAAATACCTAGGGGGGGTGCTGGCATGCATAAATACCTAGGGGGGGTGCTGGCATGCATAAATACCTAGGGGGGGGCTGGCATGCATAAATACCTAGGGGGGGTGCTGGCATGCATAAATACCTAGGGGGGTGCTGGCATGCATAAATACCTAGGGGGGGGGCTGGCATGCATAAATACCGAGGGGGGGTGCTGGCATGCATAAATACCGAGGGGGGGTGCTGGCATGCATAAATACCTAGGGGGGGTGCAGGCATGCATAAATACCGAGGGGGGGTGCTGGCATGCATAAATACCTAGGGGGGTGCTGGCATGCATAAATACCTAGGGGGGGGCTGGCATGCATAAATACCTAGGGGGGGGCTGGCATGCATAAATACCTAGGGGGGGTGCTGGCATGCATAAATACCTAGGGGGGTGCTGGCATGCATAAATACCTAGGGGGGGGCTGGCATGCATAAATACGTCGGGGGGATGCTGGCATGCATAAATACCTAGGGGGGGTGCTGGCATGCATAAATACCTAGGGGGGTGCTGGCATGCATAAATACCTAGGGGGGGTGCTGGCATGCATAAATACCTAGGGGGGGTGCTGGCAAGCATAAATACGTCGGGTGGGGTGCTGGCATGCATAAATACCTAGGGGGGTGCTGGCATGCATAAATACCTAGGGGGGGTGCTGGCATGCATAAATACCTAGGGGTTCAGCTGCCATTCGTACCTTTTTTTCTGTTTTTATTTTTTAATGGGGGCCGGCCTGGGGCAGCGGCGGCGGGTGGACGAAAACTGATAGCGTTCCCGTTTGTGCATCCCGTGACCACCGGCCACCAAACGGAGGCACGACACCAAGGCAGATCAAGCACCAAAGGAAGCAGCAAGGACGTTGACGTTATTAACCAAGAATGGGGGTGCTGGCATGCATAAATACCTAGGGGGGGTGCTGGCATGCATAAATACATGTGGGGGTGCTGGCATGCATAAATACCTAGGGGGGTGCTGGCATGCATAAATACCTAGGGGGGTGCTGGCATGCATAAATACCTAGGGGGGTGCTGGCATGCATAAATACCTAGGGGGGGGCTGGCATGCATAAATACATGTGGGGGGTGCTGGCATGCATAAATACCTAGGGGGGGTGCTGGCATGCATAAATACCTAGGGGGGTGCTGGCATGCATAAATACCGAGGGGGGATGCTGGCATGAATAAATACCTAGGGGGGGTGCTGGCATGCATAAATACCTAGGGGGGGTGCTGGCATGCATAAATACCTAGGGGTTCAGCTGCCATTCGTACCTTTTTTTCTGTTTTTATTTTTTAATGGGGGCCGGCCTGGGGCAGCGGCGGCGGGTGGACGAAAACTGATAGCGTTCCCGTTTGTGCATCCCGTGACCACCGGCCACCAAACGGAGGCACGACACCAAGGCAGATCAAGCACCAAAGGAAGCAGCAAGGACGTTGACGTTATTAACCAAGAATGGGGGTGCTGGCATGCATAAATACCTAGGGGGGGTGCTGGCATGCATAAATACCTAGGGGGGGGGCTGGCATGCATAAATACCTAGGGGGGGTGCTGGCATGCATAAATACCTAGGGGGGGGGCTGCCATTCGTACCTTTTTTTCTTTTTTTCTTGGAAACAGGGGGCCGGCCTGGGGCAGCGGCGGCGGGGGACGAAAACTGATAGCGTTCCCGTTTGTGCATCCCGTGACCACCGGCCACCAAACGGAGGCACGACACCAAGGCAGATCAAGCACCAAAGGAAGCAGCAAGGACGTTGACGTTATTAACCATCCATGCATGCCAGCACCCCATGACACCCATCCACGCATGCCAGCACCCCACTACACCCATCCACGCATGCCAGCACCCCACTTCACCCATCCATGCATGCCAGCACCCCATCACACCCATCCATGCATGCCAGCACCCCATCACACCCATCCATGCATGCCAGCACCCCATGACACCCATCCACGCTTGCCAGCACCCCACTACACCCACCCATGCATGCCAGCACCCCATCACACCCATCCATGCATGCCAGCACCCCATGACACCCATCCACGCATGCCAGCACCCCACTACACCCATCCATGCATGCCAGCGCCCCATGACACCCATCCATGCATGCCAGCGCCCCATTACACCCATCCATGCATGCCAGCACCCCACTACACCCATCCATGCATGCCAGCACCCCATGACACCCATCCATGCATGCCAGCACCCCATGACACCCATCCATGCATGCCAGCACCCCATGACACCCATCCATGCATGCCAGCACCCCATGACACCCATCCATGCTTGCCAGCACCCCACTACACCCATCCACGCTTGCCAGCACCCCACTACACCCACCCATGCATGCCAGCACCCCATGACACCCATCCATGCATGCCAGCACCCCATGACACCCATCCACGCATGCCAGCACCCCATGACACCCATCCATGCATGCCAGCACCCCATGACACCCATCCACGCATGCCAGCACCCCACTTCACCCATCCATGCATGCCAGCAGCCCACTACACCCATCCATGCATGCCAGCACCCCATGACACCCATCCACGCATGCCAGCACCCCATGACACCCATCCATGCATGCCAGCACCCCATGACACCCATCCAGGCATGCAAGCACCCCACTACACCCATCCATGCCAATAATGCATTGATTCCAACAAATGAATAAGTGGGGCTGCCATTCGTACCTTTTTTTCTTTTTCCTTGGTTTTTACAGGGGGCCGGCCTGGGGGCAGCGGCGGCGGGTGGACGAAAACTGATAGCGTTCCCGTTTGTGCATCCCGTGACCACCGGCCACCAAACGGAGGCACGACACCAAGGCAGATCAAGCACCAAAGGAAGCAGCAAGGACGTTGACGTTATTAACCATCCATGCATGCCAGCACCCCATGACACCCATCCACGCATGCCAGCACCCCACTACACCCATCCACGCATGCCAGCACCCCACTTCACCCATCCATGCATGCCAGCACCCCACTACACCCATCCACGCATGCCAGCACCCCACTTCACCCATCCATGCATGCCAGCACCCCACTACACCCATCCACGCATGCCAGCACCCCATGACACCCATCCATGCATGCCAGCACCCCATGACACCCATCCATGCATGCCAGCACCCCACTACACCCATCCATGCATGCCAGCACCCCATGACACCCATCCATGCATGCCAGCACCCCATGACACCCATCCATGCATGCCAGCACCCCATGACACCCATCCAGGCATGCAAGCACCCCACTACACCCATCCATGCCAATAATGCATTGATTCCAATAAATGAATAAGTGGGGCTGCCATTCGTACCTTTTTTTCTTTTTCCTTGGTTTTTACAGGGGGCCGGCCTGGGGGCAGCGGCGGCGGGTGGACGAAAACTGATAGCGTTCCCGTTTGTGCATCCCGTGACCACCGGCCACCAAATGGAGGCACGACACCAAGGCAGATCAAGCACCAAAGGAAGCAGCAAGGACGTTGACGTTATTAACCAAGAATGGGGGTGCTGGCATGCATAAATATCAACATTATTAACCAAGAATGGCAGCCGGGGGAAAGATGTCGACTACATTGCAGGCCGGAAAAAACGATCATACGGCGCTGCCATGGCAAGAAAACCCAGCAACCCAGCAACGCAGCTATAAGGGAACCCAGAAAAGAAAACATGCACGACAGCCTGCTTCAATAATGCATTGATTCCAACAAATGAATAAGCGGGGCTGCCATTCGTACCTTTTTTTCTTTTTCCTTGGTTTTTACAGGGGGCCGGCCTGGGGGCAGCGGCGGCGGGTGGACGAAAACTGATAGCGTTCCCGTTTGTGCATCCCGTGACCACCGGCCACCAAATGGAGGCACGACACCAAGGCAGATAAAGCACCAAAGGAAGCAGCAAGGACGTTGACGTTATTAACCAAGAATGGGGGTGCTGGCATGCATAAATATCAACATTATTAACCAAGAATTGGCAAGCCGTACACGTGGGGAATAGATGAAAATCGAATCTCCATACATTGCAATTTGCAAGCCGGAGAAAAACGATCATACGGCGCTGCCATGGCAAGAAAACCCAGCAACCCAGCAACGCAGCTATAAGGGAACCCAGAAAAGAAAACATGCACGACAGCCTGCTTCAATAATGCATTGATTCCAACAAATGAATAAGCGGGGCTGCCATTCGTACCTTTTTTTCTTTTTCCTTGGTTTTTACAGGGGCCGGCCTGGGGGCAGCGGCGGCGGGTGGACGAAAACTGATAGCGTTCCCGTTTGTGCATCCCGTGACCACCGGCCACCAAATGGAGGCACGACACCAAGGCAGATAAAGCACCAAAGGAAGCAGCAAGGACGTTGACGTTATTAACCAAGAATGGGGGTGCTGGCATGCATAAATATCAACATTATTAACCAAGAATGGCAGCCGGGGGAAAGATGTCGACTACATTGCAGGCCGGAAAAAACGATCATACGGCGCTGCCATGGCAAGAAAACCCAGCAACCCAGCAACGCAGCTATAAGGGAACCCAGAAAAGAAAACATGCACGACAGCCTGCTTCAATAATGCATTGATTCCAACAAATGCACGAGTGGGGCTGCCATTCGTACCTTTTTTTCTTTTTCCTTGGTTTTTACAGGGGCGCACGCAAGGATGCTGCACACAATTAAAGGCACAATGCAGGGCATACACCATAAGCAAGCGAATCAGTTGACGGGCTACACAATTAAAGCAAACGCGACGTTCAGAATCACAGCTACAATTTCTGATTCTTCTAGCCCGTCAACGAGCTGCTTGTGGACACTGTTATTAACCAAGAATGGGGGTGCTGGCATGCATAAAACCACTATCTGTCAAAAGCATCCATGTACATCAGCCATTGCTCACCTCTTTCTTCACTCTGTGTCGACAATCGCTTTGCTCAGTCGAATATGGCTGTCGGGTTGCTAATATCGTTGTCACTTTCGGCCGATGTCGCGAATACCCGCCGTTGATGCTCGGGTGCAAGGTGCATCCACGGTGTCGGTCTTCCAGGAGGGCTGGAAAGCGCCAACGCAGCACCTGCAATTCAAATTCCCTGGTGCTGGTATGCCGACGCGCAAATGGAATGGCGCGGCGCCTAAAAGACGCCGCGCGCGGTAAAAAAATTTACGCGCCAAACGATATGGCGCGGCGCCGGGACGGCGCCGCGCTGAAAAATACTTGCAGTCGCAACTGTGACGTGGCGCTGCAGACCACACGGTAGGGAATTCGCAGCGCCATATATGGCGCCACGCCGACTCCTGACGCCGTGTGGCGCCACATGGACGCGGCGCTGCACACAGCTCGAGCCCATTTTTTCACATTCCTGCTACCTGATTGGACGCCTGGCGGAGGAAGCTTTTCACGGCGCGACGCCGAGGGGCTTCAAAAACGTATATAAGCAGGCAAAATTTCTCCGAAATTTAATGAACGAGCGCGACGCGGAGACCATGCTAGTGTGCGGAACTGGTGAACCACACCGGTACGGGACAGATTCTTGGCTGATCCTCGTAGTACCTCGTGAACACGTCTAGTAGGCCCGGGTTCAACTCCCGTCGTAACATTTTTTTTTGGGTTGGTGTGGCAAGCCTATAAAGCAATCCGCAAACCACTACACGGCTGGTAAGATTTAATATAATTAGCAACCTAATAGCTATATCAAAAATGTTTATGGGCATGGAAATTTTTAATATGTTGATATTAGACTGCAATGAAACGAATATGCAACCTGCCCCCCTCTGTTTAATACAATTATTATTATTATTTGTGGCATGAATATAATAATTGTGTGAAATACAATGCTATGTGCAATATATTGCTGGTATGCCATGCAATTGTAACCAACAGGTGCAAGACCAAAAGGCGTCTTCAGGGCCCACCTGCTGCGAACAAGAGCTATGGCGGCAAGAGGTGCGTGCAGGGTTACGGATTTACGGGGTTGTTGACCACCAAATTTGTTGTTACGTGTGTTATGGAAACATTTCAGTCGAATTTCTGGGTTCCAACGGTCGTTAAGGTTATAAAAAGTGCGTTGGGATTCGGAAATTCACATCCTGGCGTGTAAAAAATGCAGGTGTTGGCGAGTTTTCGGCCCGCTTTCAGGGGTCCAACGGCCGTTGGGTGTCTAAAATGCATGCGTTAGCGTGTTTCCGGCCCGCTTTCAGGGGCCCAACGGCCGTTGGACGTCGAAAATGCATGTGTTGGCGTGTTTTCGGCCCGCTTTCAGGGGTCCAACGGCCGTTGGGTGTCGAAAATGCATGTAAAGGGCGTGTTTCAGGCCCACTTTCAGGGGTCCAACGGCCGTTGGGTGTAGAAAATGCATGTGTTGGCGTGTTTTCGGCCCGCTTTCAGGGGTCCAACGGCCGTTGGGTGTCGAAAATGCATGTGTTGGCGTGTTTCAGGCCCACTTTCAGGGGTCCAACGGCCGTTGGGTGTCGAAAATGCATGTGTTGGCGTGTTTTCGGCCCGCTTTCTGGGGTCCAACGGCCGTTGGGTGTCGAAAATGCATGTGTTGGCGTGTTTCAGGCCCACTTTCGGGGGTCCAACGGCCGTTGGGTGTCGAAAATGCATGTGTTGGCGTGTTTCAGGCGTACTTTCAGGGGTCCAACGGCCGTTGGGACCTACAAATTGGGTAATTGTTGGAAAGCAATAATTTGATAAAAAGTCAAAACTTCGTCTGGATTCTGTATGCGCGCGGATGCAGGTGAAGCGCACAACAAAGACCTAAGTCTCAAGTACGTCGAGATCAAGGGCAACCAACTTGCCCTCGACATGGCCAGCGCAATGGAATACTTGCTGAAGGACAACAATCACAAGACTGAAAACACGAAAACTGCAGTAGGCTTGAGGGCGCTTGAGCGGCTGCCAGGTGCGGTTGTGAAGGTTATGGGGAAACAGTACCGCCCTGCGCTGAAAAGAAAGGCGTCGGAGTCCTTCGCTCAGGAGGTTGTCGCTAATATCGTGCAAGGTTTCCAGGAATTGGGCAAGTCGGATGAGCACAGGAACGCGAAGTGCGCTGTGCTGTCAATGTGCTTGGGAAAGGACGGCATGAACAATCAAGGGCATTGCACTCTCGCGCGGCTGCTTCACGTCACGCCCAAGGATATCCAGACCGCAAGGGGAATGAGGATGGGGGGCGACCTTCCCGCCCTGAAGGCGCCCCCTCGTGCTTTACGGTCGGACAAGTTTCCGGAGGAGGTCAAAGACATCGTCGGGAGTTACTGGTTGTCAGACCTAAACACGAGGGCGTCTCCCAACCATAAGGACGTGGTCAATGAGTTCGAAAGGAAGGGAAACGCCAGGATCCTCATTTCCTCCCAGGGCGGAAGGTACTATTTGGACTCGCTTGAAACGATTTACAAGCGGTTCTGTTCTGACGCGTCGCCGTACAAGGGAGGTATCGTGACGACTGCGGACGGGACAAGGTACAAGGTGGGGTACACGAAGTTCGTGGAGTTCATGCCCAAGTGCGTAAAGGGCGTGTGGAAGGACCGGGACTTGTGCGCATGCGAAAAGCACGTCGTCTTCGAGTCTCTGCTCTCTGCCTTCGCCAAAGGCGTCAAGGAGTTGAAGAGCACGCTGGAGATCGAGGAGAGGGAGGGTATCCCTTCCGTGCCTGACAATGCCCATGATTTCGTTCGACGTTTCACCTGCCACAGGGCTGAGAGGGGGGAGGGGGGGCAAGGAGGGGGGAGGACGGGCGGCCCGTTCGTTAACGTCCCAATGAACTGCTTGGAAGGGACGTGCAACGAGTGTGGGATTTCCGAGTTCATCGTGACGGACCAGATGAAGGGGTGGACAAAGAAGTACACGTGGTTCGACTTCATAAAGGAGGGCACAGCGCCCCGTGGGACGGTAAGCATGTATATTTGCATCGTTGAATATATATATTAAAAATATAATTACTTACAGCAGAGTGAAATCACTCAAACCAAAGCAAACGCCCAGCTATAAACCTATATACAGAGCCATGTCAAAGCTCTATACTACGATAAGACCAATGGAAACGCCTAACGGGAGGAACCTAATAGCCCTGCTGCACCGCAAAATCAGCCCGCGTACGGCGGAGCATGATGTCAGCCATGGCCCGAGTCAGCGCCACCGACAAGCGCTGACGCCAATATGACGTCCAGGTCCGCGCCGACCATGGGGCCCGCTGGCCCTCTAGGTCCAGCCGGTCCTCCCGGAGCCGGCAACACTCCTTGAAGAAGGCGGAGGTCAGGGGCCCCATGGCCCCAAACTCCTCCAGGACAAAGGGCACCACACGATGGTGCCCGACGTCGCCGTAGGCCAGGAGCTTGGCCCGCTCCGCCCGGTCCGCCGTGTAACCTGCCGTGAGGGAGGCCCCAGCCACGTGGCTAAGAGCCAAGGGCCGCGCCACCGAAACGTCAATAAGCAGATGCCGGCCACCCCCCTCTGAATATATATATGTAGACTTTCATACTTCCAACGGCCGTTGGCGTTGGGAAATTCCCAGCTGCTGACTTCCATTCTTCGGTCAATCCATGGTGCGCGGGCATGTATATTTGCATCGTTGAATATATATATGTAGACTTTCATACTTCCAACGGCCGTTGGCGTTGGGAAATTCCCAGCTGCTGACTTCCATTCTTCGGTCAATCCATGGTGCGCGGGTGTGTTGTGTTGCAGGAGGAGGATGTGGCGCCGCAAATGAACCTGCAGCAAAAACTCATCAAGTCAACCCTCTCGGAGCTCCATGAACTCATTACGGCGCGCTTCCCGGAATTCGCCATTCACGTCCATACATGGGCCTGGCAGCACCACGCTTACAAGGAGTGCATTGACGTGATGCCGCTGGGAACGGTGGTGGTCCTGATGGACTACTCGGAGAACTATTCGGACCACCTGCAGAAACAGTTGCAGGCGCAGTACTGGTACCCAAGTAGTTACGTCCTGATGCCGGTGATCGTGATGTACCGTGATCCCGTATCGCTGGAAATCAAAAGGGTGAAGCACGATTACATGGGGAAGGACGTACCGAGGAATGCCCAGACCCTGGAGTTCGTGATGAAGAATACCCTTAACGTGCTGAGGGAGGAGGGGGTGGAGGTGAGGAACTGGATCAGTTGGTCCGACAACTGTAAGGAGCAGTTCCAATCCCGGTATGTGTTGGCGATGGCTGCGGACCTGCTCGAGGCCGACCCCGACTTGGAATCATTGGAGTGGAACTACTCGTGTGCAGGACATGGGAAGGGGGAGTCGGACGGGGAGGGGGGGACGGTCAAAAGCATCCTCAAAAGAGCGCAGATGCAGGAGGACAATCGGAACCTGAATACGGTGGAGGCACTGGTGGCCTACCTGAACCGGGATTGGAGAACCGGCAAAGACTCGAGTCGACCATCGGCACAATCGGACGTGGTTCGACGGGCATTTCTTCTCGATAACGTAAGTAAAGACAGTTGCTTTCTGGTGGTCAAGTGCAGTTCTATAATTTGTCTCTGGTTACACTTTACAGAGGACAGCTTCCTTGATGCAGTTTGAAGTTTCATAAGGCCAACGGCCGTTGGAGCTGGAAAATCGTATAATTGTTGAGTGCCAACGGCCGTTGGAGTTGAGAAATGTACTTATATAAAGTTTCCAAGGGCCAACGGCCGTTGGAGTTGGGAAATCTTATAATTGTTGAGTGCCAACGGCCGTTGGAGTTGGGAAATGTGCTGTGATGTTGTTTCATGGATTTACAATTGCAGATTCTCACGTCCGGTAAGGAGCGAGGCCCGATCCGAGATATCTCCACGGCACACCAGTGGCGACTGGACAAAAAGGGCGAGCGGGTCGAGGTGGTAAAGCTCAGGCGTTTTTCATGCTTCAGTTGTGCGGAGTGCCGAGAGGGCAAGTGGACGACATGCCCAAACGATTGGAGCAGCTCGTCGTGGACTGTAAAACTCCAGGCGAGTAAGTCGCGGAACCCCACGCGATATCCGGGAACCCGCCTGAACCACGTTCAAACGGCAAGAAACGAGTTGGGGCGTGGTTTGCAGGAGGGGGAGGCCGTCGCAGTCGCATCTGAGAGGGGGCACAAGGACCATGTGCCCGACCACCCGTACTGGTTGGCGAAAGTTGTTCGAGTCGCCCACCAACTCGACAAGGATGAGTGTTTAAACAAACATACAGGGGGGGGGGCGAGGTTTTTAAGAAAGGCAACTGGGTAATGTACGTAAAATACTTCGAGAGGTGCTCCTCCTCCGGATCGGACGCCCGACGCTTCTTCTGGAACCCAGACGACCGAGAACCCTTAACTGCAATCGTGTGCTACCTGAGCGTCGCAAAGGTCACGAAGGGCAAGTGGGAAGGACATCCGGACAACACGCGACAGGGCTGGTTCACAATTGCGAAGAAGGTGGACGCCGAAATTACGGTACGTCATTCCAAACATTACTGTGTAAAATTGGTGTTTGTATGTCGCATGTGTTTTTTTGTCGACGGTCGTTCACCTTACTAATGTTACATACAGGGCAATCAGCCTATACTTTAGCTTGGCTGCATGGCGCATGTCGCATATCTTAATTTCTCAAAGCCAACGGCCGTTGGACTTACGAAACTGGACAAGTGCCAAGTGCGGATTGGGTACTAAAATGGGCATTCTTGTTGAGGATGACCAGTTGTGTTTATATATTTTTGCATGGTGGCGGATGACTTGGCGTGTTGTTGCATTTTTACATACGGGTGTATGGTAGGCCTTAAACCCTAAACCCCTACACTCCTAAACCATATTTACCCTTATATGTTGGGTGTGTTGTGTGAATGTTGGGTATGTGTGTTGGGGCGTGTGTGTTGTGTGTGTGTGTTGGGTGCATTCATGAAGGTGCGGGGGCGTGTAGGGTGTGTGCAAAGTGTCTTGTGTGTTGATGTTGGGTGTGGGGGGGGGGAGGTACATGTGTGTTGTGTGTGTGACTTAGTAGGTGTGTTGTGTGTGTGACTTAGGTGTGTGTGTTGTTTGTGTTGGATATGTGTTGTGTGTGTGTGTGTGTTGTGTGTGTAGGGTGTCTTGTGTGTTGGTTTCTTGTTTTTAGTAGGTGTTGGGTGTGTGTATGTCGGGTGCAAACATAGTGTGTGTGTGTGTGTGTGTGTTCGGTATGTGTGTTGGGTGTCTTGTGTGTGTGTGTTCGGTATGTGTGTTGAGGCGTGTGTGTGTGCTCTGTGTATGTATGTTGTGTGTGTGTGTGTGTTGGGGCGTGTGCGTGTGTGTGTTGTGTGCATGTTAATTGTCATGTATTGGTGTTGAGTGTGGGGGGGGATGGACGTGTGTGTTGTGTGTGACTTAGGTGTGTTATGTGTGTGTTGTGTGTGACTTAAGTGTGTAGTGTGTGTGTTGTGTGTGTTGGATGTGTGGTGTGGGTGTGGGTGTGGGTGTGTGGGTGGGTGGGGGGGGGGCCAAGTGTCTTGTGTGTTGGTATTGGGTTTGTGTGGGGGGGTGTACGTGTGTGTTGTGTGTGACTTAGGTGTGTTTTGTGTGTGTTGTGTGTGATCGACCTAGGTGTGTGTTGCGTGTGTGTGTTGGGTGTACATGTGTTCATAAAGGGTGTGGGTGTGTGTAGGGTGTGTGCAAAGTGTCTTGTGTGTTGGTGTTGGGTGTGGGGGGGGGAAAGTACGTGTGTGTTGTGTGTGTGACTTAGGTGTGTTGTGTGTGTGTTGTTTGCATGTTATTGTTGGTGTTGTGGGGGGGGGGATGTACGTGTACGTGTGTTGTGTGTTGGTGTCTTATTTTTAGGTGTTGGTGTGTGTGTCGTGGGTGCAAACATTGTGTGTGTGTGTGTGTTGGGTGTGTGTTGGGTGTCTTGTGTGTTTGGTGTTTTTGGTAGGTGTTGTGTGTGCGTGTTTTCGGTATGTGTGTTGGGTGTCTTGTGTGTGTGTGGTATGTGTTTGGGTGTTGTTGTGTGTGCAGTGTTGGGGCATGTGTGTGTGTGTGTTGGGGCATGTGTGTGTGTTGTGGCATGTTAATTGTCATGTGTTGGTGTTGTGTGTGTGGGGGGGGGGATGTACGTGTGTGTTGTGTGTTACTTAGGTGTGTTATGTGTGTGTTGGGTGTGGGTGTCGTGGGCCGACCGGTGCAAACATTGTGTGTGTGTGTGTGTGTTGGGTGTGTGTTGGGTGTCTTGTGTGTTGGTGTCTTGTTTTTAGTAGGTGTTGTGTGTGCGTGTTTTCGGTATGTGTGTTGGGTGTCTTTTGTGTGTGTGGTGTGTGTTTGGGTGTTGTTGTGTGTGCAGTGTTGGGGCATGTGTGTGTGTGTTGGGGCATGTGTGTGTGTGTGTTGGGGCATGTGTGTCAGTGTGTGTGTTGTGGCCTGTTAATTGTCATGTGTTGGTGTTGTGTGTGGGGGGGCGGGATGTACCTGTGTGTTGTGTGTTATAACAACTATACTTAGGTGTGTTATGTGTGTGTTGCGTGTGTGTGTTGGGTGTGTGTTGCATGGCTGTCTTGTGTGTTGGTGTCTTGTTTTTAGGTGTTGGTGTGTGTCTTGGGTGCAAACATAGTGTGTGTGTGTGTGGGTGTGTTGTTCGTGTGTGTATGAAAATATAGAAAATTGTTATATTTGACGATAGTCATAGTGTACTACTAAAAACTTGTACATACATATGCTGGAATGATTTTCTTTTTACTATTTCATTCACTATTGCTTATTTCTTCACACATGTACATGCACGCAAGGGGCGGCTGCACATACACGTACACACACCGCGCACGCAAGGGGCGGCTGCACACACACGTACATCCACCGCGCACGCAAGGGGCAACTGCACACACACGTACATACACCGCGCACGCAAGGGGCGAGTGCGCACACACGTACATACACCGCACGCAAGGGGCGGCTGCACACACACGTACACACACCATGCACGCAAGGGCCGGCTGCACTCACATGTACATACACCGCACGCAAGGGGCGGCTGCACACACACGTACACACACCATGCACGCAAGGGCCGGCTGCACTCACATGTACATCCACCGCGCACGCAAGGGCCGGCTGCACACACACGTACACACACCGCGCACGCAAGGGGCAACTGCACACACATGTACATACACCGCGCAACCACGGGCGGCTGCACACACACGTACATACACCGCGCACGCAAGGGGCCTGCACACACACGTACCTACACCGCGCACGCAAGGGGCGGCTGCACACACATGTACATCCACCGCGCACGCAAGGGCCGGCTGCACACACACGTACACACACCATGCACGCAAGGGCCGGCTGCACACACACGTACATACACCGCGCACGCAAGGGGCGGCTGCACACACACGTACCTACACCGCGCACGCAAGGGGCGGCTGCACACACACGTACACACACCATGCACGCAAGGAGCGACTTCACGCACAGGTACACACACCATGCACGCAAGGTTCGGCTGCACACACATGTACATCCACCGCGCACGCAAGGGGCGAGTGCAAACACATGTACATACACCGCGCACGCAAGGGGCAACTGCCCACACATGTACATCCACCGCGCACGCAAGGGCCGGCTGCACTCACATGTACACACACCGCGCACGCAAGGGCCGGCTGCACACACACGTACATACACCGCGCACGCAAGGGGCAACTGCACACACACGTACACACCATGCACGCAAGGGGCGGCTGCACACACACGTACACACACCATGCACGCAAGGAGCGACTTCACGCACAGGTACACACACCATGCACGCAAGGTTCGGCTGCACACACATGTACATCCACCGCGCACGCAAGGGGCGGTGCAAACACATGTACATCCACCGCACGCAAGGGGCGGCTGCACACACACGTACATACACCGCGCACGCAAGGGGCAACTGCACACACATGTACATACACCGCGCAACCACGGGGCGGCTGCACACACACGTACACACACCATGCACGCAAGGGCCGGCATGCACACACAGTACACACACCGCGCACGCAAGGGGCGGCTGCACACACACGTACATACACTGCGCACGCAAGGGGCTGCTGCACACACACTTACACTCACCATGCACGCGAGGGGCGGCTGCACACACACGTACACACACCGCGCACGCAAGGGACGGCTGCACACACACGTACATACACCGCGCACGCAAGGGGCGGCTGCACTTACATGTACACACACCACGCACGCAAGGGGCGGCTGCACACACACGTACATACACCGCGCACGCAAGGACCGGCTCCACTCACATGTACATCCACCGCGCAACCACGGGGCGGCTGCACACACACGTACATACACCGCGCACGCAAGGGGCTGCTGCACACACACTTACACACAAAATGCACGCTTGGGGCGACGGCACTCACATGTACATACACCGCGCACGAAAGGGTGGCTGCACACACACGTACATCCACCGCGCACGCAAGGGGCGGCTGCACACACACATACATACATGCACCATGCACGCAAGGGGCGAGTGCACACACATGTACATACACCGCGCACGCAAGGGGCAACTGCCCACACATGGACATACACCATGCACGCAAGGGGCGGCTGCACACACATGTACATCCACCGCGCACGCAAGGGGCGAGTGCACACACACGTACACACACCGCGCACGCAAGGGGCTGCTGCACACACACGTACACACACCATGCACGCAATTGCCGGCATGCACACACACGTACATCCACCGCGCACGCAAGGGGCAACTGCACACACATGTACACACACCGCGCACGCTTGGGGCGGCTGCACACACACGTACCTACACCGCGCACGCAAGGGGCGGCTGCACACACATGTACACACACCGCGCACGCAAGGGGCGGCTGCACACACACGTACACACACCATGCACGCAATTGCCGGCATGCACACACACGTACATCCACCGCGCACGCAAGGGGCAACTGCACACACATGTACACACACCGCGCACGCTTGGGGCAGCTGCACTCACATGTACACACACCGCGCACGCTTGGGGCGGCTGCACACACACGTACATACACCGCGCACGCAAGGGGCGGCTGCACACACACGTACATACACCGCGCACGCAAGGGGCGGCTGCACACATACGTACACACACCGCGCACGCAAGGGGCGGCTGCACACACACGTACATACACCATGCACGCAAGGGGCTGCACACACACTTACACACACCATGCACGCAAGGGCCGGCATGCACACACACTGGCATACACCGCGCACGCAAGGGGCGGCTGCACACACGTACATACACCGCGCACGCAAGGGGCGAGTGCACACACACGTACACACACCGCGCACGAAAGGGGCGGCTGCACACACACGTACACACACCATGCACGCAATTGCCGGCATGCACACACACGTACATCCACTGCGCACGCAAGGGGCAACTGCACACACATGTACACACGCTCGGGGCGGCTGCACACACACTTACACACACCATGCACGCAAGGGCCGGCATGCACACACACTGGCATACACCGCGCACGCAAGGGGCGGCTGCACCCACATGTACATACACCATGCACGCAAGGACAAGGATTCACACACACGTACACACACCGCGCACGCAAGGGGCGGCTGCACACAAACGTACACACACCATGCACGCAATTGCCGGCATGCACACACACGTACATCCACCGCGCACGCAAGGGGCAACTGCACACACATGTACACACGCTTGGGGCGGCTGCACTCACATGTACACACACCGCGCACGCAAGGGCCGGCTGCACACACACGTACATACACCGCGCACGCAAGGGGCAACTGCACACACACGTACACACACCATGCACGCAAGGGGCGGCTGCACACACACGTACACACACCATGCACGCAAGGAGCGACTTCACGCACAGGTACACACACCATGCACGCAAGGTTCGGCTGCACACACATGTACATCCACCGCGCACGCAAGGGGCGAGTGCAAACACATGTACATACACCGCGCACGCAAGGGGCAACTGCCCACACATGTACATCCACCGCGCACGCAAGGGCCGGCTGCACTCAATTGTACATACACCGCCCATGCAAGGGGCGGCTGCACACACACGCACACACACCATGCACGCAAGGGCCGGCATGCACACACAGTACACACACCGCGCACGCAAGGGGCGGCTGCACACACACGTACATACACTGCGCACGCAAGGGGCTGCTGCACACACACTTACACTCACCATGCACGCAAGGGGCGGCTGCACACACACGTACACACACCGCGCACGCAAGGGACGGCTGCACACACACGTACATACACCGCGCACGCAAGGGGCGGCTGCACACACACGTACACCACCACGCACGCAAGGGGCGGCTGCACACACACGTACATACACCGCGCACGCAAGGACCGGCTCCACTCACATGTACATCCACCGCGCAACAACGGGGCGGCTGCACACACACGTACATACACCGCGCACGCAAGGGGCTGCTGCACACACACTTACACACAAAATGCACGCTTGGGGCGACGGCACTCACATGTACATACACCGCGCACGAAAGGGGTGGCTGCACACACACGTACATCCACCGCGCACGCAAGGGGCGGCTGCACACACACATACATACACCGCGCACGCTTGGGGCGGCTGCACACACACGTACCTACACCGCGCACGCAAGGGGCGGCTGCACACACACGTACATACACCGCGCACGCAAGGGGCGGCTGCACACACACGTACACACACCGCGCACGCAAGGGGCGGCTGCACACACACGTACACACACCATGCACGCAATTGCCGGCATGCACACACACGTACATCCACCGCGCACGCAAGGGGCAACTGCACACACATGTACACACACCGCGCACGCTTGGGGCAGCTGCACTCACATGTACACACACCGCGCACGCTTGGGGCGGCTGCACACACACGTACACACACCGCGCACGCTTGGGGCGGCTGCACACACACGTACCTACACCGCGCACGCAAGGGGCGGCTGCACACACACTTACACACAAAATGCACGCTTGGGGCGACGGCACTCACATGTACACACACCGCGCACGCAAGAAGCGGCTGCACACACACGTACACACACCATGCACGCAATTGCCGGCATGCACACACACGTACATCCACCGCGCACGCAAGGGGCAACTGCACACACATGTACACACACCGCGCACGCTTGGGGCAGCTGCACTCACATGTACACACACCGCGCACGCTTGGGGCGGCTGCACACACACGTACATACACCGCGCACGCAAGGGGCGGCTGCACACATACGTACCTACACCGCGCACGCAAGGGGCGGCTGCACACACACGTACATACACCGCGCACGCAAGGACCGGCTCCACTCACATGTACATCCACCGCGCAACCACGGGGCGGCTGCACACACACGTACATACACCGCGCACGCAAGGGGCTGCTGCACACACACTTACACACAAAATGCACGCTTGGGGCGACGGCACTCACATGTACATACACCGCGCACGAAAGGGGTGGCTGCACACACACGTACATCCACCGCGCACGCAAGGGGCGGCTGCACACACACATACATACACCATGCACGCAAGGGGCGAGTGCAAAAACATGTACATACACCGCGCACGCAAGGGGCAACTGCCCACACATGGACATACACCATGCACGCAAGGGGCGGCTGCACACACATGTACATCCACCGCGCACGCAAGGGGCGAGTGCACACACACGTACACACACCGCGCACGCAAGGGGCGGCTGCACACACACGTACACACACCATGCACGCAATTGCCGGCATGCACACACACGTACATCCACCGCGCACGCAAGGGGCAACTGCACACACATGTACACACACCGCGCACGCTTGGGGCAGCTGCACTCACATGTACACACACCGCGCACGCTTGGGGCGGCTGCACACACACGTACATACACCGCGCACGCTTGGGGCGGCTGCACACACACGTACCTACACCGCGCACGCAAGGGGCGGCTGCACACACACTTACACACAAAATGCACGCTTGGGGCGACGGCACTCACATGTACACACACCGCGCACGCAAGGGGCGGCTGCACACACACGTACACACACCATGCACGCAATTGCCGGCATGCACACACACGTACATCCACCGCGCACGCAAGGGGCAACTGCACACACATGTACACACACCGCGCACGCTTGGGGCAGCTGCACTCACATGTACACACACCGCGCACGCTTGGGGCGGCTGCACACACACGTACATACACCGCGCACGCAAGGGGCGGCTGCACACATACGTACCTACACCGCGCACGCAAGGGGCGGCTGCACACACACTTACACTCACCATGCACGCAAGGGGCGGCTGCACACACACGTACATACACCGCGCACGCAAGGGACGGCTGCACACACACGTACATACACCGCACACGCAAGGGGCTGCTGCACACACACTTACACACAAAATGCACGCTTGGGGCGACGGCACTCACATGTACATACACCGCGCACGAAAGGGGTGGCTGCACACACACGTACATCCACCGCGCACGCAAGGGGCGGCTGCACACACACATACATACACCATGCACGCAAGGGGCGAGTGCAAAAACATGTACATACGCCGCGCACGCAAGGGGCAACTGCCCACACATGGACATACACCATGCACGCAAGGGGCGGCTGCACACACATGTACATCCACCGCGCACGCAAGGGGCGAGTGCACACACACGTACACACACCGCGCACGCAAGGGGCGGCTGCACACACACGTACACACACCATGCACGCAATTGCCGGCATGCACACACACGTACATCCACCGCGCACGCAAGGGGCAACTGCACACACATGTACACACACCGCGCACGCTTGGGGCAGCTGCACTCACATGTACACACACCGCGCACGCTTGGGGCGGCTGCACACACACGTACATACACCGCGCACGCAAGGGGCGGCTGCACTTACATGTACACACACCACGCACGCAAGGGGCGGCTGCACACACACGTACATACACCGCGCACGCAAGGACCGGCTCCACTCACATGTACATCCACCGCGCAACCACGGGGCGGCTGCACACACACGTACATACACCGCGCACGCAAGGGGCTGCTGCACACACACTTACACACAAAATGCACGCTTGGGGCGACGGCACTCACATGTACATACACCGCGCACGAAAGGGGTGGCTGCACACACACGTACATCCACCGCGCACGCAAGGGGCGGCTGCACACACACATACATACACCATGCACGCAAGGGGCGAGTGCAAAAACATGTACATACACCGCGCACGCAAGGGGCAACTGCCCACACATGGACATACACCATGCACGCAAGGGGCGGCTGCACACACATGTACATCCACCGCGCACGCAAGGGGCGAGTGCACACACACGTACACACACCGCGCACGCTTGGGGCGGCTGCACACACACGTACCTACACCGCGCACGCAAGGGGCGGCTGCACACACACGTACATCCACCGCGCACGCAAGGGGCAACTGCACACACATGTACACACACCGCGCACGCTTGGGGCAGCTGCACTCACATGTACACACACCGCGCACGCAAGGGCCGGCTGCACACACACGTACATCCACCGCGCACGCAAGGGGCAACTGCACACACACGTACATACACCGCGCACGCAAGGGGCGGCTGCACACACACGTACACACACCGCGCACGCAAGGGGCGGCTGCACACACACGTACACACACCATGCACGCAATTGCCGGCATGCACACACACGTACATCCACCGCGCACGCAAGGGGCAACTGCACACACATGTACACACACCGCGCACGCTTGGGGCAGCTGCACTCACATGTACACACACCGCGCACGCTTGGGGCGGCTGCACACACACGTACACACACCGCGCACGCTTGGGGCGGCTGCACACACACGTACCTACACCGCGCACGCAAGGGGCGGCTGCACACACACTTACACACAAAATGCACGCTTGGGGCGACGGCACTCACATGTACACACACCGCGCACGCAAGGGGCGGCTGCACACACACGTACACACACCATGCACGCAATTGCCGGCATGCACACACACGTACATCCACCGCGCACGCAAGGGGCAACTGCACACACATGTACACACACCGCGCACGCTTGGGGCAGCTGCACTCACATGTACACACACCGCGCACGCTTGGGGCGGCTGCACACACACGTACATACACCGCGCACGCAAGGGGCGGCTGCACACATACGTACCTACACCGCGCACGCAAGGGGCGGCTGCACACACACGTACATACACCGCGCACGCAAGGACCGGCTCCACTCACATGTACATCCACCGCGCAACCACGGGGCGGCTGCACACACACGTACATACACCGCGCACGCAAGGGGCTGCTGCACACACACTTACACACAAAATGCACGCGTGGGGCGACGGCACTCACATGTACATACACCGCGCACGAAAGGGGTGGCTGCACACACACGTACATCCACCGCGCACGCAAGGGGCGGCTGCACACACACATACATACACCATGCACGCAAGGGGCGAGTGCAAAAACATGTACATACGCCGCGCACGCAAGGGGCAACTGCACACACATGGACATACACCATGCACGCAAGGGGCGGCTGCACACACATGTACATCCACCGCGCACGCAAGGGGCGAGTGCACACACACGTACACACACCGCGCACGCAAGGGGCGGCTGCACACACACGTACACACACCATGCACGCAATTGCCGGCATGCACACACACGTACATCCACCGCGCACGCAAGGGGCAACTGCACACACATGTACACACACCGCGCACGCTTGGGGCAGCTGCACTCACATGTACACACACCGCGCACGCTTGGGGCGGCTGCACACACACGTACATACACCGCGCACGCAAGGGGCGGCTGCACACATACGTACCTACACCGCGCACGCAAGGGGCGGCTGCACACACACGTACATACACCGCGCACGCAAGGACCGGCTCCACTCACATGTACATCCACCGCGCAACCACGGGGCGGCTGCACACACACGTACATACACCGCGCACGCAAGGGGCTGCTGCACACACACTTACACACAAAATGCACGCTTGGGGCGACGGCACTCACATGTACATACACCGCGCACGAAAGGGGTGGCTGCACACACACGTACATCCACCGCGCACGCAAGGGGCGGCTGCACACACACATACATACACCATGCACGCAAGGGGCGAGTGCAAAAACATGTACATACACCGCGCACGCAAGGGGCAACTGCCCACACATGGACATACACCATGCACGCAAGGGGCGGCTGCACACACATGTACATCCACCGCGCACGCAAGGGGCGAGTGCACACACACGTACACACACCGCGCACGCAAGGGGCGGCTGCACACACACGTACACACACCATGCACGCAATTGCCGGCATGCACACACACGTACATCCACCGCGCACGCAAGGGGCAACTGCACACACATGTACACACACCGCGCACGCTTGGGGCAGCTGCACTCACATGTACACACACCGCGCACGCTTGGGGCGGCTGCACACACACGTACATACACCGCGCACGCTTGGGGCGGCTGCACACACACGTACCTACACCGCGCACGCAAGGGGCGGCTGCACACACACTTACACACAAAATGCACGCTTGGGGCGACGGCACTCACATGTACACACACCGCGCACGCAAGGGGCGGCTGCACACACACGTACACACACCATGCACGCAATTGCCGGCATGCACACACACGTACATCCACCGCGCACGCAAGGGGCAACTGCACACACATGTACACACACCGCGCACGCTTGGGGCAGCTGCACTCACATGTACACACACCGCGCACGCTTGGGGCGGCTGCACACACACGTACATACACCGCGCACGCAAGGGGCGGCTGCACACATACGTACCTACACCGCGCACGCAAGGGGCGGCTGCACACACACTTACACTCACCATGCACGCAAGGGGCGGCTGCACACACACGTACATACACCGCGCACGCAAGGGACGGCTGCACACACACGTACATACACCGCACACGCAAGGGGCTGCTGCACACACACTTACACACAAAATGCACGCTTGGGGCGACGGCACTCACATGTACATACACCGCGCACGAAAGGGGTGGCTGCACACACACGTACATCCACCGCGCACGCAAGGGGCGGCTGCACACACACATACATACACCATGCACGCAAGGGGCGAGTGCAAAAACATGTACATACGCCGCGCACGCAAGGGGCAACTGCCCACACATGGACATACACCATGCACGCAAGGGGCGGCTGCACACACATGTACATCCACCGCGCACGCAAGGGGCGAGTGCACACACACGTACACACACCATGCACGCAAGGGGCGGCTGCACACACACGTACATACACCGCGCACGCAAGGGGCGGCTGCACACACACGTACCTACACCGCGCACCCAAGGGGCGACTGCACACATACGTACCTACACCGCGCACGCAAGGGCCGGCTGCACACACACGTACACACACCATGCACGCAAGGGCCGGCTGCACACACACGTACATACACCGCGCACGCAAGGACCGGCTGCACACACATGTACCTACACCGCGCACGCAAGGGGCGGCTGCACACACACGTACATACACCGCGCACGCAAGGGGCAACTCCACTCACATGTACATCCACCGCGCAACCACGGGGCGGCTGCACACACACGTACATACACCGCGCACGCAAGGGGCTGCTGCACACACACTTACACACAAAATGCACGCTTGGGGCGACGGCACTCACATGTACATACACCGCGCACGAAAGGGGTGGCTGCACACACACGTACATCCACCGCGCACGCAAGGGGCGGCTGCACACACACATACATACACCATGCACGCAAGGGGCGAGTGCAAAAACATGTACATACACCGCGCACGCAAGGGGCAACTGCCCACACATGGACATACACCATGCACGCAAGGGGCGGCTGCACACACATGTACATCCACCGCGCACGCAAGGGGCGAGTGCACACACACGTACACACACCGCGCACGCTTGGGGCGGCTGCACACACACGTACCTACACCGCGCACGCAAGGGGCGGCTGCACACACACGTACATCCACCGCGCACGCAAGGGGCAACTGCACACACATGTACACACACCGCGCACGCTTGGGGCAGCTGCACTCACATGTACACACACCGCGCACGCAAGGGCCGGCTGCACACACACGTACATCCACCGCGCACGCAAGGGGCAACTGCACACACACGTACATACACCGCGCACGCAAGGGGCGGCTGCACACACACGTACACACACCGCGCACGCAAGGGGCGGCTGCACACACACGTACACACACCATGCACGCAATTGCCGGCATGCACACACACGTACATCCACCGCGCACGCAAGGGGCAACTGCACACACATGTACACACACCGCGCACGCTTGGGGCAGCTGCACTCACATGTACACACACCGCGCACGCTTGGGGCGGCTGCACACACACGTACACACACCGCGCACGCTTGGGGCGGCTGCACACACACGTACCTACACCGCGCACGCAAGGGGCGGCTGCACACACACTTACACACAAAATGCACGCTTGGGGCGACGGCACTCACATGTACACACACCGCGCACGCAAGGGGCGGCTGCACACACACGTACACACACCATGCACGCAATTGCCGGCATGCACACACACGTACATCCACCGCGCACGCAAGGGGCAACTGCACACACATGTACACACACCGCGCACGCTTGGGGCAGCTGCACTCACATGTACACACACCGCGCACGCTTGGGGCGGCTGCACACACACGTACATACACCGCGCACGCAAGGGGCGGCTGCACACATACGTACCTACACCGCGCACGCAAGGGGCGGCTGCACACACACGTACATACACCGCGCACGCAAGGACCGGCTCCACTCACATGTACATCCACCGCGCAACCACGGGGCGGCTGCACACACACGTACATACACCGCGCACGCAAGGGGCTGCTGCACACACACTTACACACAAAATGCACGCTTGGGGCGACGGCACTCACATGTACATACACCGCGCACGAAAGGGGTGGCTGCACACACACGTACATCCACCGCGCACGCAAGGGGCGGCTGCACACACACATACATACACCATGCACGCAAGGGGCGAGTGCAAAAACATGTACATACGCCGCGCACGCAAGGGGCAACTGCCCACACATGGACATACACCATGCACGCAAGGGGCGGCTGCACACACATGTACATCCACCGCGCACGCAAGGGGCGAGTGCACACACACGTACACACACCGCGCACGCAAGGGGCGGCTGCACACACACGTACACACACCATGCACGCAATTGCCGGCATGCACACACACGTACATCCACCGCGCACGCAAGGGGCAACTGCACGCACATGTACACACACCGCGCACGCTTGGGGCAGCTGCACTCACATGTACACACACCGCGCACGCTTGGGGCGGCTGCACACACACGTACATACACCGCGCACGCAAGGGGCGGCTGCACTTACATGTACACACACCACGCACGCAAGGGGCGGCTGCACACACATGTACACACACCGCGCACGCTTGGGGCAGCTGCACTCACATGTACACACACCGCGCACGCTTGGGGCGGCTGCACACACACGTACATACACCGCGCACGCAAGGGGCGGCTGCACACATACGTACCTACACCGCGCACGCAAGGGGCGGCTGCACACACACTTACACTCACCATGCACGCAAGGGGCGGCTGCACACACACGTACATACACCGCGCACGCAAGGGACGGCTGCACACACACGTACATACACCGCACACGCAAGGGGCTGCTGCACACACACTTACACACAAAATGCACGCTTGGGGCGACGGCACTCACATGTACATACACCGCGCACGAAAGGGGTGGCTGCACACACACGTACATCCACCGCGCACGCAAGGGGCGGCTGCACACACACATACATACACCATGCACGCAAGGGGCGAGTGCAAAAACATGTACATACGCCGCGCACGCAAGGGGCAACTGCCCACACATGGACATACACCATGCACGCAAGGGGCGGCTGCACACACATGTACATCCACCGCGCACGCAAGGGGCGAGTGCACACACACGTACACACACCGCGCACGCAAGGGGCGGCTGCACACACACGTACACACACCATGCACGCAATTGCCGGCATGCACACACACGTACATCCACCGCGCACGCAAGGGGCAACTGCACACACATGTACACACACCGCGCACGCTTGGGGCAGCTGCACTCACATGTACACACACCGCGCACGCTTGGGGCGGCTGCACACACACGTACATCCACCGCGCACGCAAGGGGCGAGTGCACACACACGTACACACACCATGCACGCAAGGGGCGGCTGCACACACACATACATACACCGCGCACGCAAGGGGCGGCTGCACACATACGTACCTACACCGCGCACCCAAGGGGCGACTGCACACATACGTACCTACACCGCGCACGCAAGGGCCGGCTGCACACACACGTACACACACCATGCACGCAAGGGCCGGCTGCACACACACGTACATACACCGCGCACGCAAGGACCGGCTGCACACACATGTACCTACACCGCGCACGCAAGGGGCGGCTGCACACACACGTACATACACCGCGCACGCAAGGGGCAACTCCACTCACATGTACATCCACCGCGCAACCACGGGGCGGCTGCACACACACGTACATACACCGCGCACGCAAGGGGCTGCTGCACACACACTTACACACAAAATGCACGCTTGGGGCGACGGCACTCACATGTACATACACCGCGCACGAAAGGGGTGGCTGCACACACACGTACATCCACCGCGCACGCAAGGGGCGGCTGCACACACACATACATACACCATGCACGCAAGGGGCGAGTGCAAAAACATGTACATACACCGCGCACGCAAGGGGCAACTGCCCACACATGGACATACACCATGCACGCAAGGGGCGGCTGCACACACATGTACATCCACCGCGCACGCAAGGGGCGAGTGCACACACACGTACACACACCGCGCACGCTTGGGGCGGCTGCACACACACGTACCTACACCGCGCACGCAAGGGGCGGCTGCACACACACGTACATCCACCGCGCACGCAAGGGGCAACTGCACACACATGTACACACACCGCGCACGCTTGGGGCAGCTGCACTCACATGTACACACACCGCGCACGCAAGGGCCGGCTGCACACACACGTACATCCACCGCGCACGCAAGGGGCAACTGCACACACACGTACATACACCGCGCACGCAAGGGGCAGCTGCACACACACGTACACACACCGCGCACGCAAGGGGCGGCTGCACACACACGTACACACACCATGCACGCAATTGCCGGCATGCACACACACGTACATCCACCGCGCACGCAAGGGGCAACTGCACACACATGTACACACACCGCGCACGCTTGGGGCAGCTGCACTCACATGTACACACACCGCGCACGCTTGGGGCGGCTGCACACACACGTACACACACCGCGCACGCTTGGGGCGGCTGCACACACACGTACCTACACCGCGCACGCAAGGGGCGGCTGCACACACACTTACACACAAAATGCACGCTTGGGGCGACGGCACTCACATGTACACACACCGCGCACGCAAGGGGCGGCTGCACACACACGTACACACACCATGCACGCAATTGCCGGCATGCACACACACGTACATCCACCGCGCACGCAAGGGGCAACTGCACACACATGTACACACACCGCGCACGCTTGGGGCAGCTGCACTCACATGTACACACACCGCGCACGCAAGGGGCGGCTGCACACACACGTACACACACCATGCACGCAATTGCCGGCATGCACACACACGTACATCCACCGCGCACGCAAGGGGCAACTGCACACACATGTACACACACCGCGCACGCTTGGGGCAGCTGCACTCACATGTACACACACCGCGCACGCTTGGGGCGGCTGCACACACACGTACATACACCGCGCACGCAAGGGGTGGCTGCACACATACGTACCTACACCGCGCACGCAAGGGGCGGCTGCACACACACTTACACTCACCATGCACGCAAGGGGCGGCTGCACACACACGTACATACACCGCGCACGCAAGGGACGGCTGCACACACACGTACATACACCGCACACGCAAGGGGCTGCTGCACACACACTTACACACAAAATGCACGCTTGGGGCGACGGCACTCACATGTACATACACCGCGCACGAAAGGGGTGGCTGCACACACACGTACATCCACCGCGCACGCAAGGGGCGGCTGCACACACACATACATACACCATGCACGCAAGGGGCGAGTGCAAAAACATGTACATACGCCGCGCACGCAAGGGGCAACTGCCCACACATGGACATACACCATGCACGCAAGGGGCGGCTGCACACACATGTACATCCACCGCGCACGCAAGGGGCGAGTGCACACACACGTACACACACCGCGCACGCAAGGGGCGGCTGCACACACACGTACACACACCATGCACGCAATTGCCGGCATGCACACACACGTACATCCACCGCGCACGCAAGGGGCAACTGCACACACATGTACACACACCGCGCACGCTTGGGGCAGCTGCACTCACATGTACACACACCGCGCACGCTTGGGGCGGCTGCACACACACGTACATACACCGCGCACGCAAGGGGCGGCTGCACTTACATGTACACACACCACGCACGCAAGGGGCGGCTGCACACACACGTACATACACCGCGCACGCAAGGACCGGCTCCACTCACATGTACATCCACCGCGCAACCACGGGGCGGCTGCACACACACGTACATACACCGCGCACGCAAGGGGCTGCTGCACACACACTTACACACAAAATGCACGCTTGGGGCGACGGCACTCACATGTACATACACCGCGCACGAAAGGGGTGGCTGCACACACACGTACATCCACCGCGCACGCAAGGGGCGGCTGCACACACACATACATACACCATGCACGCAAGGGGCGAGTGCAAAAACATGTACATACACCGCGCACGCAAGGGGCAACTGCCCACACATGGACATACACCATGCACGCAAGGGGCGGCTGCACACACATGTACATCCACCGCGCACGCAAGGGGCGAGTGCACACACACGTACACACACCGCGCACGCTTGGGGCGGCTGCACACACACGTACCTACACCGCGCACGCAAGGGGCGGCTGCACACACACGTACATCCACCGCGCACGCAAGGGGCAACTGCACACACATGTACACACACCGCGCACGCTTGGGGCAGCTGCACTCACATGTACACACACCGCGCACGCAAGGGCCGGCTGCACACACACGTACATCCACCGCGCACGCAAGGGGCAACTGCACACACACGTACATACACCGCGCACGCAAGGGGCGGCTGCACACACACGTACACACACCGCGCACGCAAGGGGCGGCTGCACACACACGTACACACACCATGCACGCAATTGCCGGCATGCACACACACGTACATCCACCGCGCACGCAAGGGGCAACTGCACACACATGTACACACACCGCGCACGCTTGGGGCAGCTGCACTCACATGTACACACACCGCGCACGCTTGGGGCGGCTGCACACACACGTACACACACCGCGCACGCTTGGGGCGGCTGCACACACACGTACCTACACCGCGCACGCAAGGGGCGGCTGCACACACACTTACACACAAAATGCACGCTTGGGGCGACGGCACTCACATGTACACACACCGCGCACGCAAGGGGCGGCTGCACACACACGTACACACACCATGCACGCAATTGCCGGCATGCACACACACGTACATCCACCGCGCACGCAAGGGGCAACTGCACACACATGTACACACACCGCGCACGCTTGGGGCAGCTGCACTCACATGTACACACACCGCGCACGCTTGGGGCGGCTGCACACACACGTACATACACCGCGCACGCAAGGGGCGGCTGCACACATACGTACCTACACCGCGCACGCAAGGGGCGGCTGCACACACACGTACATACACCGCGCACGCAAGGACCGGCTCCACTCACATGTACATCCACCGCGCAACCACGGGGCGGCTGCACACACACGTACATACACCGCGCACGCAAGGGGCTGCTGCACACACACTTACACACAAAATGCACGCTTGGGGCGACGGCACTCACATGTACATACACCGCGCACGAAAGGGGTGGCTGCACACACACGTACATCCACCGCGCACGCAAGGGGCGGCTGCACACACACATACATACACCATGCACGCAAGGGGCGAGTGCAAAAACATGTACATACGCCGCGCACGCAAGGGGCAACTGCCCACACATGGACATACACCATGCACGCAAGGGGCGGCTGCACACACATGTACATCCACCGCGCACGCAAGGGGCGAGTGCACACACACGTACACACACCGCGCACGCAAGGGGCGGCTGCACACACACGTACACACACCATGCACGCAATTGCCGGCATGCACACACACGTACATCCACCGCGCACGCAAGGGGCAACTGCACACACATGTACACACACCGCGCACGCTTGGGGCAGCTGCACTCACATGTACACACACCGCGCACGCTTGGGGCGGCTGCACACACACGTACATACACCGCGCACGCAAGGGGCGGCTGCACACATACGTACCTACACCGCGCACGCAAGGGGCGGCTGCACACACACGTACATACACCGCGCACGCAAGGACCGGCTCCACTCACATGTACATCCACCGCGCAACCACGGGGCGGCTGCACACACACGTACATACACCGCGCACGCAAGGGGCTGCTGCACACACACTTACACACAAAATGCACGCTTGGGGCGACGGCACTCACATGTACATACACCGCGCACGAAAGGGGTGGCTGCACACACACGTACATCCACCGCGCACGCAAGGGGCGGCTGCACACACACATACATACACCATGCACGCAAGGGGCGAGTGCAAAAACATGTACATACACCGCGCACGCAAGGGGCAACTGCCCACACATGGACATACACCATGCACGCAAGGGGCGGCTGCACACACATGTACATCCACCGCGCACGCAAGGGGCGAGTGCACACACACGTACACACACCGCGCACGCAAGGGGCGGCTGCACACACACGTACACACACCATGCACGCAATTGCCGGCATGCACACACACGTACATCCACCGCGCACGCAAGGGGCAACTGCACACACATGTACACACACCGCGCACGCTTGGGGCAGCTGCACTCACATGTACACACACCGCGCACGCTTGGGGCGGCTGCACACACACGTACATACACCGCGCACGCTTGGGGCGGCTGCACACACACGTACCTACACCGCGCACGCAAGGGGCGGCTGCACACACACTTACACACAAAATGCACGCTTGGGGCGACGGCACTCACATGTACACACACCGCGCACGCAAGGGGCGGCTGCACACACACGTACACACACCATGCACGCAATTGCCGGCATGCACACACACGTACATCCACCGCGCACGCAAGGGGCAACTGCACACACATGTACACACACCGCGCACGCTTGGGGCAGCTGCACTCACATGTACACACACCGCGCACGCTTGGGGCGGCTGCACACACACGTACATACACCGCGCACGCAAGGGGCGGCTGCACACATACGTACCTACACCGCGCACGCAAGGGGCGGCTGCACACACACTTACACTCACCATGCACGCAAGGGGCGGCTGCACACACACGTACATACACCGCGCACGCAAGGGACGGCTGCACACACACGTACATACACCGCACACGCAAGGGGCTGCTGCACACACACTTACACACAAAATGCACGCTTGGGGCGACGGCACTCACATGTACATACACCGCGCACGAAAGGGGTGGCTGCACACACACGTACATCCACCGCGCACGCAAGGGGCGGCTGCACACACACATACATACACCATGCACGCAAGGGGCGAGTGCAAAAACATGTACATACGCCGCGCACGCAAGGGGCAACTGCCCACACATGGACATACACCATGCACGCAAGGGGCGGCTGCACACACATGTACATCCACCGCGCACGCAAGGGGCGAGTGCACACACACGTACACACACCATGCACGCAAGGGGCGGCTGCACACACACGTACATACACCGCGCACGCAAGGGGCGGCTGCACACATACGTACCTACACCGCGCACCCAAGGGGCGACTGCACACATACGTACCTACACCGCGCACGCAAGGGCCGGCTGCACACACACGTACACACACCATGCACGCAAGGGCCGGCTGCACACACACGTACATACACCGCGCACGCAAGGGGCGGCTGCACACACACGTACCTACACCGCGCACGCAAGGGGCGGCTGCACACACACGTACATACACCGCGCACGCAAGGGGCAACTCCACTCACATGTACATCCACCGCGCAACCACGGGGCGGCTGCACACACACGTACATACACCGCGCACGCAAGGGGCTGCTGCACACACACTTACACACAAAATGCACGCTTGGGGCGACGGCACTCACATGTACATACACCGCGCACGAAAGGGGTGGCTGCACACACACGTACATCCACCGCGCACGCAAGGGGCGGCTGCACACACACATACATACACCATGCACGCAAGGGGCGAGTGCAAAAACATGTACATACACCGCGCACGCAAGGGGCAACTGCCCACACATGGACATACACCATGCACGCAAGGGGCGGCTGCACACACATGTACATCCACCGCGCACGCAAGGGGCGAGTGCACACACACGTACACACACCGCGCACGCTTGGGGCGGCTGCACACACACGTACCTACACCGCGCACGCAAGGGGCGGCTGCACACACACGTACATCCACCGCGCACGCAAGGGGCAACTGCACACACATGTACACACACCGCGCACGCTTGGGGCAGCTGCACTCACATGTACACACACCGCGCACGCAAGGGCCGGCTGCACACACACGTACATCCACCGCGCACGCAAGGGGCAACTGCACACACACGTACATACACCGCGCACGCAAGGGGCGGCTGCACACACACGTACACACACCGCGCACGCAAGGGGCGGCTGCACACACACGTACACACACCATGCACGCAATTGCCGGCATGCACACACACGTACATCCACCGCGCACGCAAGGGGCAACTGCACACACATGTACACACACCGCGCACGCTTGGGGCAGCTGCACTCACATGTACACACACCGCGCACGCTTGGGGCGGCTGCACACACACGTACACACACCGCGCACGCTTGGGGCGGCTGCACACACACGTACCTACACCGCGCACGCAAGGGGCGGCTGCACACACACTTACACACAAAATGCACGCTTGGGGCGACGGCACTCACATGTACACACACCGCGCACGCAAGGGGCGGCTGCACACACACGTACACACACCATGCACGCAATTGCCGGCATGCACACACACGTACATCCACCGCGCACGCAAGGGGCAACTGCACACACATGTACACACACCGCGCACGCTTGGGGCAGCTGCACTCACATGTACACACACCGCGCACGCTTGGGGCGGCTGCACACACACGTACATACACCGCGCACGCAAGGGGCGGCTGCACACATACGTACCTACACCGCGCACGCAAGGGGCGGCTGCACACACACGTACATACACCGCGCACGCAAGGACCGGCTCCACTCACATGTACATCCACCGCGCAACCACGGGGCGGCTGCACACACACGTACATACACCGCGCACGCAAGGGGCTGCTGCACACACACTTACACACAAAATGCACGCTTGGGGCGACGGCACTCACATGTACATACACCGCGCACGAAAGGGGTGGCTGCACACACACGTACATCCACCGCGCACGCAAGGGGCGGCTGCACACACACATACATACACCATGCACGCAAGGGGCGAGTGCAAAAACATGTACATACGCCGCGCACGCAAGGGGCAACTGCCCACACATGGACATACACCATGCACGCAAGGGGCGGCTGCACACACATGTACATCCACCGCGCACGCAAGGGGCGAGTGCACACACACGTACACACACCGCGCACGCAAGGGGCGGCTGCACACACACGTACACACACCATGCACGCAATTGCCGGCATGCACACACACGTACATCCACCGCGCACGCAAGGGGCAACTGCACACACATGTACACACACCGCGCACGCTTGGGGCAGCTGCACTCACATGTACACACACCGCGCACGCTTGGGGCGGCTGCACACACACGTACATACACCGCGCACGCTTGGGGCGGCTGCACACACACGTACCTACACCGCGCACGCAAGGGGCGGCTGCACACACACTTACACACAAAATGCACGCTTGGGGCGACGGCACTCACATGTACACACACCGCGCACGCAAGGGGCGGCTGCACACACACGTACACACACCATGCACGCAATTGCCGGCATGCACACACACGTACATCCACCGCGCACGCAAGGGGCAACTGCACACACATGTACACACACCGCGCACGCTTGGGGCAGCTGCACTCACATGTACACACACCGCGCACGCTTGGGGCGGCTGCACACACACGTACATACACCGCGCACGCAAGGGGCGGCTGCACACATACGTACCTACACCGCGCACGCAAGGGGCGGCTGCACACACACTTACACTCACCATGCACGCAAGGGGCGGCTGCACACACACGTACATACACCGCGCACGCAAGGGACGGCTGCACACACACGTACATACACCGCACACGCAAGGGGCTGCTGCACACACACTTACACACAAAATGCACGCTTGGGGCGACGGCACTCACATGTACATACACCGCGCACGAAAGGGGTGGCTGCACACACACGTACATCCACCGCGCACGCAAGGGGCGGCTGCACACACACATACATACACCATGCACGCAAGGGGCGAGTGCAAAAACATGTACATACGCCGCGCACGCAAGGGGCAACTGCCCACACATGGACATACACCATGCACGCAAGGGGCGGCTGCACACACATGTACATCCACCGCGCACGCAAGGGGCGAGTGCACACACACGTACACACACCATGCACGCAAGGGGCGGCTGCACACACACGTACATACACCGCGCACGCAAGGGGCGGCTGCACACATACGTACCTACACCGCGCACCCAAGGGGCGACTGCACACATACGTACCTACACCGCGCACGCAAGGGCCGGCTGCACACACACGTACACACACCATGCACGCAAGGGCCGGCTGCACACACACGTACATACACCGCGCACGCTTGGGGCGGCTGCACACACACGTACCTACACCGCGCACGCAAGGGGCGGCTGCACACACACGTACATACACCGCGCACGCAAGGGGCAACTCCACTCACATGTACATCCACCGCGCAACCACGGGGCGGCTGCACACACACGTACATACACCGCGCACGCAAGGGGCTGCTGCACACACACTTACACACAAAATGCACGCTTGGGGCGACGGCACTCACATGTACATACACCGCGCACGAAAGGGGTGGCTGCACACACACGTACATCCACCGCGCACGCAAGGGGCGGCTGCACACACACATACATACACCATGCACGCAAGGGGCGAGTGCAAAAACATGTACATACACCGCGCACGCAAGGGGCAACTGCCCACACATGGACATACACCATGCACGCAAGGGGCGGCTGCACACACATGTACATCCACCGCGCACGCAAGGGGCGAGTGCACACACACGTACACACACCGCGCACGCTTGGGGCGGCTGCACACACACGTACCTACACCGCGCACGCAAGGGGCGGTGCACACACACGTACATCCACCGCGCACGCAAGGGGCAACTGCACACACATGTACACACACCGCGCACGCTTGGGGCAGCTGCACTCACATGTACACACACCGCGCACGCAAGGGCCGGCTGCACACACACGTACATCCACCGCGCACGCAAGGGGCAACTGCACACACACGTACATACACCGCGCACGCAAGGGGCGGCTGCACACACACGTACACACACCGCGCACGCAAGGGGCGGCTGCACACACACGTACACACACCATGCACGCAATTGCCGGCATGCACACACACGTACATCCACCGCGCACGCAAGGGGCAACTGCACACACATGTACACACACCGCGCACGCTTGGGGCAGCTGCACTCACATGTACACACACCGCGCACGCTTGGGGCGGCTGCACACACACGTACACACACCGCGCACGCTTGGGGCGGCTGCACACACACGTACCTACACCGCGCACGCAAGGGGCGGCTGCACACACACTTACACACAAAATGCACGCTTGGGGCGACGGCACTCACATGTACACACACCGCGCACGCAAGGGGCGGCTGCACACACACGTACACACACCATGCACGCAATTGCCGGCATGCACACACACGTACATCCACCGCGCACGCAAGGGGCAACTGCACACACATGTACACACACCGCGCACGCTTGGGGCAGCTGCACTCACATGTACACACACCGCGCACGCTTGGGGCGGCTGCACACACACGTACATACACCGCGCACGCAAGGGGCGGCTGCACACATACGTACCTACACCGCGCACGCAAGGGGCGGCTGCACACACACGTACATACACCGCGCACGCAAGGACCGGCTCCACTCACATGTACATCCACCGCGCAACCACGGGGCGGCTGCACACACACGTACATACACCGCGCACGCAAGGGGCTGCTGCACACACACTTACACACAAAATGCACGCTTGGGGCGACGGCACTCACATGTACATACACCGCGCACGAAAGGGGTGGCTGCACACACACGTACATCCACCGCGCACGCAAGGGGCGGCTGCACACACACATACATACACCATGCACGCAAGGGGCGAGTGCAAAAACATGTACATACGCCGCGCACGCAAGGGGCAACTGCCCACACATGGACATACACCATGCACGCAAGGGGCGGCTGCACACACATGTACATCCACCGCGCACGCAAGGGGCGAGTGCACACACACGTACACACACCGCGCACGCAAGGGGCGGCTGCACACACACGTACACACACCATGCACGCAATTGCCGGCATGCACACACACGTACATCCACCGCGCACGCAAGGGGCAACTGCACGCACATGTACACACACCGCGCACGCTTGGGGCAGCTGCACTCACATGTACACACACCGCGCACGCTTGGGGCGGCTGCACACACACGTACATACACCGCGCACGCAAGGGGCGGCTGCACTTACATGTACACACACCACGCACGCAAGGGGCGGCTGCACACACACGTACATACACCGCGCACGCAAGGACCGGCTCCACTCACATGTACATCCACCGCGCAACCACGGGGCGGCTGCACACACACGTACACACACCATGCACGCAATTGCCGGCATGCACACACACGTACATCCACCGCGCACGCAAGGGGCAACTGCACACACATGTACACACACCGCGCACGCTTGGGGCAGCTGCACTCACATGTACACACACCGCGCACGCTTGGGGCGGCTGCACACACACGTACATACACCGCGCACGCAAGGGGCGGCTGCACACATACGTACCTACACCGCGCACGCAAGGGGCGGCTGCACACACACTTACACTCACCATGCACGCAAGGGGCGGCTGCACACACACGTACATACACCGCGCACGCAAGGGACGGCTGCACACACACGTACATACACCGCACACGCAAGGGGCTGCTGCACACACACTTACACACAAAATGCACGCTTGGGGCGACGGCACTCACATGTACATACACCGCGCACGAAAGGGGTGGCTGCACACACACGTACATCCACCGCGCACGCAAGGGGCGGCTGCACACACACATACATACACCATGCACGCAAGGGGCGAGTGCAAAAACATGTACATACGCCGCGCACGCAAGGGGCAACTGCCCACACATGGACATACACCATGCACGCAAGGGGCGGCTGCACACACATGTACATCCACCGCGCACGCAAGGGGCGAGTGCACACACACGTACACACACCGCGCACGCAAGGGGCGGCTGCACACACACGTACACACACCATGCACGCAATTGCCGGCATGCACACACACGTACATCCACCGCGCACGCAAGGGGCAACTGCACACACATGTACACACACCGCGCACGCTTGGGGCAGCTGCACTCACATGTACACACACCGCGCACGCTTGGGGCGGCTGCACACACACGTACATACACCGCGCACGCAAGGGGCGGCTGCACTTACATGTACACACACCACGCACGCAAGGGGCGGCTGCACACACACGTACATACACCGCGCACGCAAGGACCGGCTCCACTCACATGTACATCCACCGCGCAACCACGGGGCGGCTGCACACACACGTACATACACCGCGCACGCAAGGGGCTGCTGCACACACACTTACACACAAAATGCACGCTTGGGGCGACGGCACTCACATGTACATACACCGCGCACGAAAGGGGTGGCTGCACACACACGTACATCCACCGCGCACGCAAGGGGCGGCTGCACACACACATACATACACCATGCACGCAAGGGGCGAGTGCAAAAACATGTACATACACCGCGCACGCAAGGGGCAACTGCCCACACATGGACATACACCATGCACGCAAGGGGCGGCTGCACACACATGTACATCCACCGCGCACGCAAGGGGCGAGTGCACACACACGTACACACACCGCGCACGCTTGGGGCGGCTGCACACACACGTACCTACACCGCGCACGCAAGGGGCGGCTGCACACACACGTACATCCACCGCGCACGCAAGGGGCAACTGCACACACATGTACACACACCGCGCACGCTTGGGGCAGCTGCACTCACATGTACACACACCGCGCACGCAAGGGCCGGCTGCACACACACGTACATCCACCGCGCACGCAAGGGGCAACTGCACACACACGTACATACACCGCGCACGCAAGGGCCGGCTGCACACACACGTACATACACCGCGCACGCAAGGGGCAACTGCACACACACGTACACACACCATGCACGCAAGGGCCGGCTGCACTCACATGTACACACACCATGCACGCAAGGGCCGGCTGCACACACACTTACACACACAATGCACGCTTGGGGCAACGGCACTCACATGTACATACACCATGCACGCAAGGGGCGGCTGCACACACACGTACACACACCATGCACGCAAGGAGCGACTTCACGCACAGGTACACTCACCATGCACGCAAGGGGCGGCTGCACACACACGTACACACACCGTGCACGCAATTAAGGGACGGCTGCACACACACGTACATACACCGCGCACGCAAGGGGCAACGGCACTCACATGTACATACACCATGCACGCAAGGGGCGGCTGCACACACACGTACATACACCGCGCACGCAAGGGGCGGCTGCACACATACGTACCTACACCGCGCACCCAAGGGGCGACTGCACACATACGTACCTACACCGCGCACGCAAGGGCCGGCTGCACACACACGTACACACACCATGCACGCAAGGGCCGGCTGCACACACACGTACATACACCGCGCACGCTTGGGGCGGCTGCACACACACGTACCTACACCGCGCACGCAAGGGGCGGCTGCACACACACGTACATACACCGCGCACGCAAGGGGCAACTCCACTCACATGTACATCCACCGCGCAACCACGGGGCGGCTGCACACACACGTACATACACCGCGCACGCAAGGGGCTGCTGCACACACACTGACACACAAAATGCACGCTTGGGGCGACGGCACTCACATGTACATACACCGCGCACGCAAGGGGCGGCTGCACATACACGTACACACACCGCGCACGCAAGGGGCGGCTGCACACACACGTACATCCACCGCGCACGCAAGGGGCGGCTGCACACACACGTACATACACCGCGCACGCAATTAAGGGGAAACTGTCCACACATGGACATACACTGCGCACGGAAGGGGCGGCTGCATTAACACGTACATACACCGCGCACGCAAGGGGCGGCTGCACACACACGTACATACACCATGCACGCAAGGGGCGGCTGCACACACATGTACATCCACCGCGCACGCAAGGGGCGAGTGCACACACACGTACACACACCGCGCACGCAAGGGGCGGCTGCACACACACGTACACACACCATGCACGCAATTGCCGGCATGCACACACACGTACATCCACCGCGCACGCAAGGGGCAACTGCACACACATGTACACACACCGCGCACGCTTGGGGCAGCTGCACTCACATGTACACACACCGCGCACGCAAGGGCCGGCTGCACACACACTTACATACACCGCGCACGCAAGGGGCAACTGCACACACATGTACACACACCGCGCACGCAAGGGCCGGCTGCACACACACGTACATACACCGCGCACGCACGGGGCCAGTGCAAGCACATGTACATACACCATGCACGCAAGGGGCGGCTGCACACACATGTACATACACCGCGCACGCAAGGGGCGAGTGCAAACACATGTACATACACCGCGCACGCAAGGGGCAACTGCCCGCACATGTACATCCACCGCACACGCAAGGGGCGGCTGCACACACATGTACATACACCGCGCACGCAAGGGGCGGCTGCACACACACGTACATACACCGCGCACGCAAGGGGCGAGTGCGCACACACGTACATACACCGCGCACGCAAGGGGGGGCTGCACACACACGTACATACACCGCGCACGCAAGGGGCCAGTGCAAGCACATGTACATACACCATGCACGCAAGGGCCGGCATGCACAGAAACGTACATACACCGCGCACGCAAGGGGCGGCTGCACACACACGTACACACACCATGCACGCACGGGGCGGCTGCACACACACGTACATCCACTGCGCACGCACGGGGCCGGCGACTGCACACACATGTACATAAACCATGCACGCAAGGGGCGGCTGCACACACATGTACATCCACCGCGCACGCAAGGGGCGAGTGCAAACACATGTACATACACCGCGCACGCAAGGACAAGGATGCACACACATGTACATACACCGCGCACGCAAGGGGCGGCTGCACACGCACGTACATACACCGCGCACGCAAGGGGCGGCTGCACACACACGTACATACACCGCGCACGCACGGGGCCAGTGCAAGCACATGTACATACACCATGCACGCAAGGGGCGGCTGCACACACATGTACATACACCGCGCACGCAAGGGGCGAGTGCAAACACATGTACATACACCGCGCACGCAAGGGGCAACTGCCCGCACATGTACATCCACCGCGCACGCAAGGGGCGGCTGCACACACATGTACACACACCATGCACGCAAGGACAAGGATGCACACACATGTACACACACCATGCACGCAAGGGGCGGCTGCACACACACGTACACACACCGCGCACGCAAGGGGCGAGTGCAAACACATGTACATACACCATGCACGCAAGGACAAGGATGCACACACATGTACACACACCATGCACGCAAGGGGCGGCTGCACACACACGTACATACACAATGCACGGTTGGGGCGACGGCACTCACATGTACATACACCATGCACGCAAGGACAAGGATGCACACACATGTACATACACCGCGCACGCAAGGGGCGGCTGCACACACACGTACATACACCGCGCACGCAAGGGGCGAGTGCGCACACACGTACATCCACCGCGCACGCAAGGGGCGGCTGCACACACACGTACATACACCGCGCACGCAATGGGCGAGTGCAAACACATGTACATACACCGCGCACGCAAGGGGCGGCTGCACACACACGTACACACACCATGCACGCAAGGGCCGGCATGCACACACACGTACATACACCGCGCACGCAAGGGGCGGCTGCACAGAAACGTACACACACCGCGCACGCAAGGGCCGGCTGCACACACATGTACATACACCTTGCACGTACAACACACAACACACACACACAACAAAAAATTATATACACACACACACGCACACGCACACGCACACGCACACGCACACGCACACGCACACGCACAACACACACAACACACACAACACACACACGCACACGTGAACAACACACACACACAACAATTATAATATTAGTGTAGTATATCAAACAAAATAGTAATAAAGTATTTGCAAGCGTACTTCGTGTGAATTATGTGTAGACGAGAATAGAAGCTAAACAAAACTCTAATGGAGAAAGAGGGATTCGAACCCTTGGGAAAGTTACCCCATACATAGCATTCCACTCGGACATTTCTCCGAAAAAAAGGTCACGTAAGCTAAGGGTGGAGAGTTAAGGGTGTAGGTTGTAGGATGTATGGTGTAGGGTGTAGGGTGTAGGGTGTAGGGTGTCTTGAGCTTTCTTTTTTGAGATCAATAGAGTCCCCTTCCATGATCATGTGCGTGATCTGGTTATGATTTTCATCTATGGCGTGTGTGGCCACATCGTGTATTTACAACTTTCTAGCCATGGATAACTAGGTAACCATAAATTGGTTACCATGATAACTAGGTAAAAACGTGTTGGTTTCAGAATACATGTGATCGCTGCATTGTCATCTACAATGTACAAATCAATCACGGATTTCGGGGCTACGGATTTCGGGGCTAAGTTTTTGTGGGTAGAGATTGGCAAGGGTGTCTTTATCTTGCCACTTGGTCACTTGGTGTGCATTACGTCTGTTCTTGCGTTGGAGTCAAAAAACTGTCCGTGTGTGGTGGTGGACTTTTCCTCACGGGCAGTCGCCATATGTCATACAAGCACTTGTTCGGCGTACCACTAGCTCATGTATGTCACCATTGTAATTTTGCGTTGTAACAGCATTTCTCGGAGCCAACGGCCGTTGGACTCAAAAAACTGACCGTGTGTGGTGGTGGACTTTTCCTCACGGGCAGTCGCCATATGTCATACAAGCACTTTGTCACGGACGCGAGCTATGTCATCCGGGCGGCGCCCACTATGCACAAGACCGGTGACGTGCGCAAGGAATTTGTTTTCTACGCATTTTCGACAAAGGCTAGTGACCGGGGGGGGACACTAGCACTTGCAGCATAAGAGCGGACGAAAGTGTACGTGCACGCGCGCCGGGCCAGGCACAGCTGGGCGCGCAGCACTGACTTGAGCGGACGGCAGCACAAGTGCGCAGCGTCGAGAGGATCATACGCGTGTTAGTGGACAGCTGGAGCTGAAGCTGGACTGCTGGACTTCAACAGCGCCGAGGCTATTGACAGGCCAGGTGTCTTTGTGGTGTAGAATAGCGGGTCAACGTTATGAGGACTGGACAGAAAATGGAAAAGGACAATTTGCGGTGCGGAGCCAGATCGCTGGAATGAATGCGAAATCGCTGGCAGCCCTACAAAGGGATTTCTTCTAGAAAGGAACGATTAGACGCAATGTTTGCTGGGCCACTCACACGCAAGGTGTGAGCGTGCAGATTGTCTGAAGGATATTATGCTTCGACCTTGCTGGACGTGACTCAATGTCGGACATTCCCAGGGACAGAAATGCCGGAGCCTCTAGGAGATGAGATCGGCAACAGGGTAGCAATTTAGATTTGTCGGGATGCCTTCCTGCTTTTGTTGGCATGTGTGGTAGAAAGCCAGGACGGCAACTGGAATGCGGTTTCTATTTGCATGGTTCAGGCAGCAAGATAGTTTTGGCATTCCTGGCTGGACTGACAAGTGTGGCGTGTGTCATGCGTGTGGCATGACGAATGGTTTGGTTCATAGTCGAAGAGGACTCTCACGCAGCGTGTAGTCTCTTCGAGTCTCTCGTTAGTGGCCTTCGTGTTTCTCCCTTTCCTTGGGAGCAAGGCCGGTAGCATGTCATGGAGCGCTGCCTAACTGCGGGCTCGTGAGCATGGAGTGCATCGATATTGAGACTATCAACGTGTTGTAATTGTATTAACTTTCTCAATAAATTCCGCATGTGCGGCTTCATCATCAGACTGTGCAAAGTGTGTGTTGTGAAAGCATTGTTCTATAGCAGGGGAGGCAAAAGCACCCTCTTGCACCATCATATTGTCGCAATTAGAGTAGTTGGAGCGTCTAGCTAACGCCCCAGCAAGGATATTCAAACGCGGCACGCGACGGTACACAAGGGGATCAAGAAGGTGGTCATCAGGCACGAGGGACAGTTCCTTGTCCTCGGCTGAGAGCCCTCTTTTCATTACTCGAAGAGACTAGCTCCATCTGCAAAGGAACATTTTCATTTCAGCAAAGAGAGACGGTGTGCAGTTTTCTGGGGAAGACTAGCACACATAGTGGCCTGATCAACCATTAAGTCTTTCAGATTAGACCGTTGCTACTTGGTAGTGGTTGTGGCAGTTTATGTCATATCACACTAGGTCGGTCACAGCGTTTTTGGCAAGCCACGCAGGCTGTGCCAACACGGGCGTCGACACCGACGGGCAGGAGCTCTCCAGGGTCGATACCACCATCAACATGTCAGGAACTGACCCCACAGCATCAGGCAGTGGTGGGTCAGCGCCGGCAGCTACGGGCGGTCAAGCAACTGACCCGCCCAGCGGTCGTCTCGGCACTAGTGCGGACACCGCTTTGTTAGGTAATGGAGCGCCTTCCCTTTCTTCGGCAGGGGACGGTGGTGCTCTTACCCAAGTGCTGCGCCTGCTGCAAGAGCAAGCGGCAGAGCTGGCGGCACTCCGAGCTCAGCAAGCGACGCAGTTATCGCAACAGGCGACGCTTGTTGAAGAAACTGTGCGACTTGCTTTGGAGCGCGCGGAATCTACGGCTGAAGCGAGGCGTGCTACGGAGCGCGCTGAGCAACGGCGGCAGGCGGAGGCAACCACGGAAGCTGCACGCGCCTGCCAAGCTGCGGCCCAACGCGACGCCGAGGCCAGGCAGGCTGCCGACGAGGAGGCCGCTGCCGAGGAAGCGCGGCGACATGAGGCGCTGCGCGACCAACGCGGACACTTCGACGAAGAGCGCAGTGGGACAGGTCCACTACGCAACGTTGAGCCCAGTCAGCCACGCGTCGGACCAAGCGGTCAACGGCGGGGCGACGGGGAAATGGCGCAGGATGACGAGCTGCAGCCGAACGTCGGTCGGGTAGGCACCCGGTCGACTGCCGACGCATCTTATACGCTGGGGGGGAACCTACGGGCACCCAACCAAGGCACGTTATCGTGGCGCGGCGGGTATGGTGCAGCCCCCAGGGGGGGAGCATCAGGTGGCTTGTTTAGCACAGGTCGGCCACCCATGACGGCGGCAGCAACGCCGTTGGGTGGCACCGCAGGGCGGCCCAGGCTTGGCGGCACTCGGTCAGACTTCGGCTGGGGCCAAGTCGATCGGGAGGTAGCCAGCATACCATGGGGTGAGGGCGACGACGTCCAGCGACCCCACCGCATGCCGTACGGCGTGCATGGCGAATCCACTCGTGTGCCATCGCTGCCCAAGGTGGAGCTTCGCGAGAAGTTCACCTCAGCAGGCACGGGTGCGACTTTAGAGGAAGCCTATGAGCTCTTCCGAGCTCATTGTAACACTTATCGTTATGCCTCGGGGTATCCTCTTCGCCATGAGATGGTGATGGATTTTATTCACCTTTTTTTCCATGACCTGACCAAGAAGAAGGTCCAGGTTTTGGTCCAGCATTACCGAGCGCTCGTGGACCGATGTCATCGCACGGACATATGGTTTGCGCTCACGGACATGGGCACACCGGATCTCGACTCGATCATCTTCGATGTCGACCCGGCAGAGCAGCTGTGGCAGCAACTGCGGCTGGAGTACCCAGTTGAGCACGTCAAGGCCATCGCGGAATGGAATGGAGCGTTCACCGTCGCCGAGGGTGAGGATCCGGCTTTCTCCCTTGACCGGCTTCTCGCGTTTGCGGGCAAAGTGCCTGATTATACGCAGACCAAGGCTTGCCGGTTATGGCGGAGTGCAGTGCCCCTGCTGGCCATCGATCTTCCGGAGCCGCCCGGTGGGGAGTGGACTTTGGTGACTCTCTGTGCAGCATTCAAGCGGCTGCTCAGGAAGCGTGCGGAAGGCGAGAAGGGTATCTCGTCTGAGCTGGCTGAGATGCGCAAGAAGATGGCTGAGATGGAGAAGGCCATCGCGGTCAAGGGTGGCCAGCGGCTGCCTGGTGCGGGGCGCGGTGAATATGTCGGCACTCAGGGTGGTGGCAACGCCGGTCACGGGGGCAGCGGCGGTGGCGGTCAGGGTGGCAGTGGCGGTGTCAGTCGTGGTGGCGGCGGCAGTGGCTACGGTGGTCGGGGTCGCGGTGGTGGTCGAGGCGGAGGCGGTCGTCCGCCGTCATCGGATGGGACTCAGGAGGCGCAGGGCGTGCAAGGCGCGCTGGGCGCACCCACCCCGTCACGCGGTAAATGTTACCTTTGCGACAAGGATGGGCACCTTAGTCGCGAGTGTCCAAGCCGCTGCACGAAGCCGCATGGGGCAGACACGAAGTGGCACCTGATGAACAAGTGTCCAGCCGCGGGCATCAAGACGGTCCACTTCGCCGAGATGGCGGGCAAGACCGACTCGATGGAAGCCCAGGTGGCTGCCATCAAGCATGGTGAGGAGGCGACGGCGCCCCCCAACCAATTCGCGACGGTGTACCGGGAGGACCCATTCTGGGCGCCCATGCCGGGTGACGTCGAGATCAACGCTGCGGAGGCTACCAAAGGCAAGCAGGCACGCAGCCCGCTTTCTTTTCAGCAGGCACCCATGTTGCCTGCCGGGCAGTTGCCCGCGTCCTTTTCCATGCCGCTGGCTGGGGTGCAATCTGCTTTTGAGCATGCGAACCCTGCTGGGCTGGAGCAGCGTAGGCGATTGGCGCCTGTGTACCCAATGCCGTTCATTGTGGACGTACCCATGTTTTCAGCACGGCAGGTGGTCGACACCTTCGGGCAGAAGGGGGTTGAGTGGCTGGGGTCGGTTGTGTCCGAGATCCAGTTGTTCGCAGATGGGCATGATGTGCGCACCTTGCGCAATTCTGAGTCCGTCACCTACGGGCGTCAGCCGGTAGAAGCCGCAGTGCCCGTGGTGCAAGCGGGAGTGGTCAGCACAAGTAGCCAGCAGCGCACTAGTGCAGTTCCCCAGGTTCCCACGGTGGTTCCATACCCCAATGGTGAGCCGTCCATAGCGTTCCAAGCAGTTGGAGCCTGTGGAGATGTATGGAGCGACATGGTGACATGTCCGTTGGTTGGCGCAGTCAAGCTTGATAGCGGTGCTCAGCCGCTAGTCATCAGCACAGACTTGGCCACCATGCTGAACCTGACCTACGAGAACGGTGGCTTAGTAGAAAGCCCCGTGTCTGTGTCAGGTTGGCAGGGTCCGGCTAGTAAGCCGTACGCTATGACGGCGGTTAAAGTCAACGTGATTTTCAATCCGTTGCGCGCCTCTAGCATGACCACCGTGTCCGCGTATGCGCTGGTGGTCAACAAGTGTGGATATTCCGCACTACTCGGGGTGGATGTCCTTGCTCGCGCCATGGTTCAGGTGGACTATAGGGCGGAGGAGGCATCTTACATCCCTGATTGGGATGGGGCTGGCCTGAAGCGGGCCAGTGTGCCGGTCTCATGCTTCAGTTCTTCAGCCGGGGCTGCACGCCTCAACCCTTCCGCGGCTGCGGGCGTGGTGGAGGTCAGCATGGTGGAGGTACGGGCGGCGGGCTCATCGGCGTGGGACAAGCATCGGACGGTGCTGCCTCAGCCAACGGCGAGCATTGCCAAGATGCGCACGCAGTGGTCGCTGGATGCTGTGACGTCCACGCGGCAGCTGGCTATGCGCAAGCGGGTGACTGAAGCCGTCATCACCATTCCTCAGATGGCCAGCCATGGCCTCACTTTGGTGCAACCGGGTGTCTCGGAGGCCCAAGGTAATTTTTCTGCTGCAATCTTACCGCAGGCCCCTGATTTTGCCAAGGGTGCGGTAGTGTTGGAACTGTTTGCGGGGATCGGAGGGGGCATTGCAGGCTTTTTGGCCGCAGGCGGCGTGTGCCGTAAACTCATCGCGGTAGAGCCATCGCACAAGGCGCGTCAGGTGTACTTCAGTCACTGTGGCGTGTTGTCGCGAGAGTATCCCGCGCAGTTTCCGCCATCAGCATGGCGTGACCCGTTTGGGGAATGTCCTCAAGATATCCGAGCCATCGGTGAGGTGCAGGTGCAGCAGTTGTTGCGCAGGCATCATGCCATCGACTTGGTAATTGCGGGTTGGGAGTGCCAGGGCCTGAGCCAGGCAGGGCAAGGGCGGGGGCTAGCCGATCCGCGTAGCGCGCTGTTCTGGGAACTGTTGCGTGTGGTGGGACTGTTGCAGTCGCGTCAGCCCCATCCGCCTGCGTATCTGTTTGAGAACGTTGTGGCGGGTGACAGCCCACATCAGGCGGTGCGGGAGGACTGGGCTACAATCGTGGCACTCCTGGGGGAGCCCATCGTGTGTGACAACGCAGGGCTGGGTGGGCTCACGCATCGTTTGCGTGCCTATTGGACCAACGTGGCGTGTGCGACCGGTGTGCAGGCGGTCTTGGGGCCGTAGCAAGGCAGCATCCGAGTGTGTCTGCGGAGGTAGCATTGCCTTCCCACCTAGTCACGCAGAAGGTGGATAGCGAGGATCGCCCACCGTATGCACGCGTCAACCGGGTCGGGAGCCCCATGTGTGCACTGCCGACCCTGGTCAGTTACCAAGGGTCGACAGCATACCGTGATCGGGGTAAGGGTCTCGTTTGGGACACTACCACCGGTCTGTTGGTGCAGCCACCCGCAGAATTTCGTGAGGCCAGCATGGGTTTTCATGTCGGGGCCTCGGCGCTGCCGGGCGTGCTCGAGAGTGAGCGCTGGTCTTTGATAGGCCAGGCTATGTCGGTGTTGCAGGTCGGGTATGTGCTGCTTGCATCGGTTGCCGTGCGCCAGTCTGGGGGGGCGTCCCCAGCCAATCCGCCTCAGCAGGTTGAGGCGCGCGCAGCCAAACTGAAGCGCCCTGCAGCGACGGGGACTTCATCAGCATGGGGGTGGCGTCTGCGACAGGTGTGGACTATCATTCTCATGACCGCCCTGCTGACCAGCACCGTGCTGGCCGGCGAGCCCACGCTGCATCGGGTAATACACCGTGCGGCACGCGAGGCTCCGGCGGTGGGTGTCACACCAGGTGTGGCAGCCTTTTCCTTGTTCCACGACGATGCGGCTAGGGCGCCGCATCTTGAGGCACATGCGGTAGCTGTGGGTGATCCCGCGGATACGCACCCCTGGGCTATTGGCGAACACCTTTCTGATGCGCAGCGCTCAGCCATGCTAAAGTGGCTAGGCACTGCAAGGGGGGCCTTCGCTTTCACAAGTGATGAACTGGGGTGTTTCAATGGTGGGACCATGCGTGTTCCATTGGACACTGACACTCCTTTGTTCCGACGCCAGCATCGCCTGAGTCAGGCCGAGTTGGATTTTGTAGCCGAGCAATGCAAGGAGTTAGAGGATGCCGGTATCATCAGGCAATCTTCCTCCAGCTATGCTGCTGCCGTTGTCGTTGCGCCCAAGAAGGACGCTATCACCGGGGCATGGACGGGTATGCGCATGGCCACCGATCTGCGGTTGCTGAATGCACACACACCCGTGGACCGTTACCCCATGCCACGTGTGGATGATGTCCTGGATAAGATATCTCCTCATGTGAAGTTTGTGTCCTCGCTGGACCTGCGTAGCGGCTTTCATCAGATCGCAGTTGCGCCGGAGGATCAGCGGAAGCTTGCATTCTGGGGGGGCGGCAATTTGTATGAGTGGGTGCGCATGCCCTTTGGGCACCGCAACGCTAGTGCTGTTTTCCAACGAGCTATGGACAAAGTGCTTGCAGGTCTTCCTTTCGCCGCTTGTTACATTGATGATGTAATCGTCTTTAGCGCGACATTTGAGGAGCACCTGGCGCACTTGGAGCAGGTTCGCTTGGCTCTCGAGGAGCATAATATGCGGCTGCACCCTGAGAAGTGCAAGTTCGCCCAGCGGACCCTCTCATTCCTTGGTCATCAGATTGTGCCGGGTGGCCGGACGCCTGATGCCGCCAAGGTCGAATCCATTGCGCAGGCCGCCGTACCCACGGATGTCTCAGGGGTGCGGGCGTATTTGGGTTTGGCTGGCTATTACCGAGGTTACATTGAGAACTTCAGCAGCAAGGTGAAGCCCTTGACCGAGTTACTCAAGAAGGGGTGCGTGTGGGCGTGGGGTCCCGCACAGCAACGCGCCATCGAGACAATCAAGCAGGAGCTCACGTCGGCACCGATTCTGCGCGCCCCTGACTATGCTTTGCCATTTGTGTTATATACCGACTGGTCCAAGGTAGGACTGGGTGCGGTCTTGGCGCAAAAGGATGGTGATGGGCGCGAGCACGTTATTGCTTATGCTAGTCGCAGCAACAACCCAGCGGAGAGCCGGTATTCTTCCTATGAGGGGGAGGCACTGGCTGTGGTGTGGGCCATCAAGCACTTTCGCCCGTATTTATTTGGGCGCGTGTTTACTCTGGTGACAGACCACCAGCCGCTTCAGTGGCTAATGACCAACACCAACCTGACGGGTAAGCTCGCCCGATGGGCCATGATTATCCAGGAGTACCACATGACCATTGTGCATCGGGCCGGCAAGGACCATGTCAACGCCGATGTGCTATCCCGATACGCCATGCCTACCACTGTTGACCACACTGGAGCCCGGGCCATGGGTGCCGAGGGCTCGTCTGGTTCTGTGGTCTTTGTGAACGCTGCTGGGTATGCGGCCGACGATGAGGAGGAGGCGTGGTGGCGCAGTGTCGAGTACTCTGTGGCGGACTTCGGCATCAGCGACGACCCGGTGCGGCCGTCGCCATTCACGCCATCCAAAGCTGTGTGCGCTATGGAAGAGGGTAGGTCTCTGTCCTTTGACATTGATCCTTCTCTGCAGCAGCTGATCGCTGTGCAGGCTCTCTTAGCGCGTAGCTCTCTTGCTGATTGCTACACCGCTGATATCTGGCTAGATGGTCGAGTGTTGGAGCAAGTGCAGGGTGCTGTCTTGACTCCTACTCCAGTCGATTGGACTCCTGCTCAGAAGGCAACGGAGTTGAACAGGGTGCAGCACAGGGCTGCAACCTATGGTTGGGAAGATGGGGTTTTGTACAAGCTGTTGGGCAAGCGTAGGGTGGTCGTCCCACCGCCTGACAAGCGCGTTGCTATAGTGCAGGCGTACCACGAGCGGTATGGTCACTTGGGTGGCAATCGCACGCTCAGCCTCGTACGGACCAGCTATTGGTGGAATAACATGCGACACACGGTGGCCCAGGTAGTGGCCAGCTGTGTCCCGTGTGCTCGAACCAAGGCTAACTTTAGCGCAGATCATGGTGCCAAGGAGCTGATGTCGCTTCCCATCAAGGGCTTGTTTTATCGCTGGCACGTCGATCTGTGCGGGCCGTTTCAGGAGAGCCCTGACGGCAACCTCTATGTCATGGTATGCGTGGAGAGCTTTAGCAAATGGGTTGAGTTGATCCCCATTGCTGACAAGCATGCCGCTACCACAGCGAAGCATTTTGCGGACATCATACCAGGTTTGGGGCTCCCGCGGAGGTAGTCACGGACCAGGGTGGTGAGTTCAGGGGTGAGTTCCAGGAGTTGCTGGATGGATGTCTTATTGATCACCGTCGCACTTCTCGGGAGCATCCTCAGGCCAATGGTTTGGCTGAGAGATTGGTGCAGACCGTCAAGCAGGCGCTGCGCAAGTGGAGCCTGCAGGTGCCGGAGTCGGCCAGGTGGGATCGCGAGTTGGCATGGATTGCCATGGGTTATCGCATGTCTCCCCAGGAGTCTCTCGCTACCTTCTCCCCGTATTTCCTTCTGTTCGGGCGTAATCCTCTTTTGCCTACGGAGGCACAGGTTGCGCACCCCGAACCCATGGCCTTCGACAACGCTCAGCAATTTTTGGTTGAGGTGCTGGCCAGGGCAGAGACTTTTAAGAAGGTCATGCCCATCGCGATGAACAACTTGTTCATTGCTCAGCACAGGGACTCCCTGCGCTACGCTCAGCGCCGGGGGGGCGCATACATGGCTCGCCAGCTGCGGTTTAGGCCAGGGCAGTATGTTTTCCTGCGCACTCAGCTGAAGCACACTTTGGATGTGGAGGCGGGGCCCACCATTTTGCGCATTGTGGCTATCAAACCATCGGGAGTGGCAATTTTGGAGGGCGCCGACGGGAGCCGTACGACTGACAACCTCAGCAATCTCAGTCCCTGCTCGCTGCCCAATTTGGTCCACGACCTCCAACCGCACACGTCTCGCCGAGTCAAGGACGCCCAGTGTCAGGTTTGTCACCGGGTCGATCAGGCGGAGTCCATGTTATTGTGTGATCAGTGTAACTGTGGTTGGCACATGCAGTGCTTGCAGCCAGTGGTCACCAGCATTCCGGAGGGGGATTGGTTTTGTCCAGTGTGCACCGCTGCGCAGTTTACCTCCCGCAGCTTGACTGCGGTCACCGCTGCCCTTGTCTTGGTACGATCGCTGTCTTCGTGATGGGGCCGGTCGCCAGCGAGGGGGGGAATCATGGGACAGGTCCTCGCCCACCCCACAGGGCATGCAGTTAAGGCAGGCACGTCAGCTCAGCTCATTTGGGTTTTACCAAATTAAGCTGAGTGGCCAGCCGCCATGGTGGCGCCGGAGATTGTGGCACGCAGACGCGACAGCTGTCACGGACGCGAGCTATGTCATCCGGGCGGCGCCCACTATGCACAAGACCGGTGACGTGCGCAAGGAATTTGTTTTCTACGCATTTTCGACAAAGGCTAGTGACCGGGGGGGACACTAGCACTTGCAGCATAAGAGCGGACGAAAGTGTACGTGCACGCGCGCCGGGCCAGGCACAGCTGGGCGCGCAGCACTGACTTGAGCGGACGGCAGCACAAGTGCGCAGCGTCGAGAGGATCATACGCGTGTTAGTGGACAGCTGGAGCTGAAGCTGGACTGCTGGACTTCAACAGCGCCGAGGCTATTGACAGGCCAGGTGTCTTTGTGGTGTAGAATAGCGGGTCAACGTTATGAGGACTGGACAGAAAATGGAAAAGGACAATTTGCGGTGCGGAGCCAGATCGCTGGAATGAATGCGAAATCGCTGGCAGCCCTACAAAGGGATTTCTTCTAGAAAGGAACGATTAGACGCAATGTTTGCTGGGCCACTCACACGCAAGGTGTGAGCGTGCAGATTGTCTGAAGGATATTATGCTTCGACCTTGCTGGACGTGACTCAATGTCGGACATTCCCAGGGACAGAAATGCCGGAGCCTCTAGGAGATGAGATCGGCAACAGGGTAGCAATTTAGATTTGTCGGGATGCCTTCCTGCTTTTGTTGGCATGTGTGGTAGAAAGCCAGGACGGCAACTGGAATGCGGTTTCTATTTGCATGGTTCAGGCAGCAAGATAGTTTTGGCATTCCTGGCTGGACTGACAAGTGTGGCGTGTGTCATGCGTGTGGCATGACGAATGGTTTGGTTCATAGTCGAAGAGGACTCTCACGCAGCGTGTAGTCTCTTCGAGTCTCTCGTTAGTGGCCTTCGTGTTTCTCCCTTTCCTTGGGAGCAAGGCCGGTAGCATGTCATGGAGCGCTGCCTAACTGCGGGCTCGTGAGCATGGAGTGCATCGATATTGAGACTATCAACGTGTTGTAATTGTATTAACTTTCTCAATAAATTCCGCATGTGCGGCTTCATCATCAGACTGTGCAAAGTGTGTGTTGTGAAAGCATTGTTCTATAGCAGGGGAGGCAAAAGCACCCTCTTGCACCATCATATTGTCGCAATTAGAGTAGTTGGAGCGTCTAGCTAACGCCCCAGCAAGGATATTCAAACGCGGCACGCGACGGTACACAAGGGGATCAAGAAGGTGGTCATCAGGCACGAGGGACAGTTCCTTGTCCTCGGCTGAGAGCCCTCTTTTCATTACTCGAAGAGACTAGCTCCATCTGCAAAGGAACATTTTCATTTCAGCAAAGAGAGACGGTGTGCAGTTTTCTGGGGAAGACTAGCACACATAGTGGCCTGATCAACCATTAAGTCTTTCAGATTAGACCGTTGCTACTTGGTAGTGGTTGTGGCAGTTTATGTCATATCACACTAGGTCGGTCACAGCGTTTTTGGCAAGCCACGCAGGCTGTGCCAACACGGGCGTCGACACCGACGGGCAGGAGCTCTCCAGGGTCGATACCACCATCAACATGTCAGGAACTGACCCCACAGCATCAGGCAGTGGTGGGTCAGCGCCGGCAGCTACGGGCGGTCAAGCAACTGACCCGCCCAGCGGTCGTCTCGGCACTAGTGCGGACACCGCTTTGTTAGGTAATGGAGCGCCTTCCCTTTCTTCGGCAGGGGACGGTGGTGCTCTTACCCAAGTGCTGCGCCTGCTGCAAGAGCAAGCGGCAGAGCTGGCGGCACTCCGAGCTCAGCAAGCGACGCAGTTATCGCAACAGGCGACGCTTGTTGAAGAAACTGTGCGACTTGCTTTGGAGCGCGCGGAATCTACGGCTGAAGCGAGGCGTGCTACGGAGCGCGCTGAGCAACGGCGGCAGGAGGAGGCAACCACGGAAGCTGCACGCGCCTGCCAAGCTGCGGCCCAACGCGACGCCGAGGCCAGGCAGGCTGCCGACGAGGAGGCCGCTGCCGAGGAAGCGCGGCGACATGAGGCGCTGCGTGACCAACGCGGACACTTCGACGAAGAGCGCAGTGGGACAGGTCCACTACGCAACGTTGAGCCCAGTCAGCCACGCGTCGGACCAAGCGGTCAACGGCGGGGCGACGGGGAAATGGCGCAGGATGACGAGCTGCAGCCGAACGTCGGTCGGGTAGGCACCCGGTCGACTGCCGACGCATCTTATACGCTGGGGGGGAACCTACGGGCACCCAACCAAGGCACGTTATCGTGGCGCGGCGGGTATGGTGCAGCCCCCAGGGGGGGAGCATCAGGTGGCTTGTTTAGCACAGGTCGGCCACCCATGACGGCGGCAGCAACGCCGTTGGGTGGCACCGCAGGGCGGCCCAGGCTTGGCGGCACTCGGTCAGACTTCGGCTGGGGCCAAGTCGATCGGGAGGTAGCCAGCATACCATGGGGTGAGGGCGACGACGTCCAGCGACCCCACCGCATGCCATACGGCGTGCATGGCGAATCCACTCGTGTGCCATCGCTGCCCAAGGTGGAGCTTCGCGAGAAGTTCACCTCAGCAGGCACGGGTGCGACTTTAGAGGAAGCCTATGAGCTCTTCCGAGCTCATTGTAACACTTATCGTTATGCCTCGGGGTATCCTCTTCGCCATGAGATGGTGATGGATTTTATTCACCTTTTTTTCCATGACCTGACCAAGAAGAAGGTCCAGGTTTTGGTCCAGCATTACCGAGCGCTTGTGGACCGATGTCATCGCACGGACATATGGTTTGCGCTCACGGACATGGGCACACCGGATCTCGACTCGATCATCTTCGATGTCGACCCGGCAGAGCAGCTGTGGCAGCAACTGCGGCTGGAGTACCCAGTTGAGCACGTCAAGGCCATCGCGGAATGGAATGGAGCGTTCACCGTCGCCGAGGGTGAGGATCCGGCTTTCTCCCTTGACCGGCTTCTCGCGTTTGCGGGCAAAGTGCCTGATTATACGCAGACCAAGGCTTGCCGGTTATGGCGGAGTGCAGTGCCCCTGCTGGCCATCGATCTTCCGGAGCCGCCCGGTGGGGAGTGGACTTTGGTGACTCTCTGTGCAGCATTCAAGCGGCTGCTCAGGAAGCGTGCGGAAGGCGAGAAGGGTATCTCGTCTGAGCTGGCTGAGATGCGCAAGAAGATGGCTGAGATGGAGAAGGCCATCGCGGTCAAGGGTGGCCAGCGGCTGCCTGGTGCGGGGCGCGGTGAATATGTCGGCACTCAGGGTGGTGGCAACGCCGGTCACGGGGGCAGCGGCGGTGGCGGTCAGGGTGGCAGTGGCGGTGTCAGTCGTGGTGGCGGCGGCAGTGGCTACGGTGGTCGGGGTCGCGGTGGTGGTCGAGGCGGAGGCGGTCGTCCGCCGTCATCGGATGGGACTCAGGAACCGCAGGGCGTGCAAGGCGCGCTGGGCGCACCCACCCCGTCACGCGGTAAATGTTACCTTTGCGACAAGGATGGGCACCTTAGTCGCGAGTGTCCAAGCCGCTGCACGAAGCCGCATGGGGCAGACACGAAGTGGCACCTGATGAACAAGTGTCCAGCCGCGGGCATCAAGACGGTCCACTTCGCCGAGATGGCGGGCAAGACCGACTCGATGGAAGCCCAGGTGGCTGCCATCAAGCATGGTGAGGAGGCGACGGCGCCCCCCAACCAATTTGCGACGGTGTACCGGGAGGACCCATTCTGGGCGCCCATGCCGGGTGACGTCGAGATCAACGCTGCGGAGGCTACCAAAGGCAACAACTTGTTCGGCGTACCACTAGCTCGTGGATGTCACCATTGTAATTTTGAGTTGTAACAGCATTTCTCGGAGCCAACGGCCGTTGGACTTCGAAAAACTGATAGCCTTGTCTGAAGGTGTGTGCGTGAATGGCACATGTGCATCGTCGGGGGAGTTTTCTCAAGAGCCACATGTGGTAGTGTAAGGTGGGCATGCTTAGTGCGTACGGGTGGGAGGGACAAGAGGTGCAGAAGTTGACGGCTTTTGACCTTGGGAAATGACACGGCACACATAAGACAACAAAGTGATAATTTTAATGTCTTTACGGGTGTACTGTCAATTTCTCCGAGCCAACGGCCGTTGGACTCTCGAAACTCTCCTGTCTACAAAGTGTGTGCGTGCGATGGCACTTGTTCCATGTGCCGGGGGGGGGTGAGAAATCTGTCGTTCATTAATTTGTGCCTCGTCGGGGTGGGCATGCATGAATTTGTGCCTCGTCGGGGTGGACATGCATGAAAGCATTTTCATTGGTACTCGGGGTTCAATATTTTTGTCTTGCTGTTGAAACGTCGACGTGCTCTTCTCCTGCTCTTTTTTTTTCCTACTCAACGGCCGTTGGTGCTTTTAAACTTGCCCAGCGTTATGACTAGGATGCCCTTCTTTACTGCTAGCCACCGCCCCTTGTGTACAATGCTAGAATTAGGCCGGGGTAATGGTACACGTCCACCGCGTCCCCAGTGCAAGGTTCGTGAATGCGCTGGTTCGTAAAAAATTCGGCACTTGGAAGGTTCGAACACCTGACCCCACTTTCGTTATTTCAACATGCCCTGAACGAAAAAGCTGCGTAAAGGATACATTAACCGTTCCCTGTTATTCTTGATTATATTATTGCGATATCATGGACGTACACACGCGGTTGGTGGTCCGTACTTGCCAACTGCACTTGCAAACTGACTGACTGACTGCCTCCGTTACGCACTTGCGTGTGTTTCCGTACTTGCCAACTGAACTTGCAAACTGACTGAATGACTGCCTCCGTTACGACTAACAAGTGAACGACGAGTGAGCTACTAAAGTTTTGTTCAGTTCATTGTGTCTATATGTACATAGCCGTTTCTTCAAAACCGTTGCGTGGATACCTTGATTCTGGGTTCGCTGATACTTGTTTCCCATTTTAAATCTCCCGTCCATAATTGGATACATGTAATGTAGGAGGATACCCACTTGCCCGAAATCCGCGTAACGGGTGATTAGTACTGCTGTAAGCGGAACCACAGACAAATCTGTCTAACGGGCTAACATTTTTTTTTTTGGAGACTATATCGATGTGCACATGTCAGTTGGCTAAGCTTAGCCGCCTAGCGGCTAAGCTTAGGTAAGGTTTACGAAAATTTTCAAACTTTTCATTAAAATTATATTAAAATATTTAAGCGCGACGCACAGCGTCTCCACAGACATTTTTCTACCTACAAAAGTCATACAATGTTAATCATGATTCTGGCGCTGTCACAAGGTCCGGCCGGCGACTTGCGCCGGAAATGCGCGGACTACACAAAGTAATTTGGCACACGGCCACGTCCAGGCTGTTTCCTCACGTGACTTAGTGTTTTCCTGTTGACATCATGCCCATTTAATATTAATGCTGCTGTTACCCTGCTCATGACCATGCCCTGAATTCCATTCTTTGGTTTAGTGTTTTCTTGTTTAGGGGCTGGCATGCATGCGTTGCCGTTGACATGCCATGGATGAAAAACGCCAAGAAGAGTATATGGCCCCGCTGCCACCAAAAAGCACCTGGTTGATCAACCAAGGGGATAGCCTGCACAGTGAGACACAAACACAGCAGACCCAGCAAAGCAAAATTCAGGTTGTAAGCGAGTGGAGATTACTTTTGACATGCTTGATGAAGAAATATATAACACACCTTCTATTGTCACACCTGCTATAAACAAATAGTTGATTGATCACCTTATACACCACGTAAACATGCTAGCAGACGCGCTCTTCAGTCCAGTGAAAATCCACGTGCGAAGCCAGTCAGCTTACGCAGAAAGCACCATGAATGTAAATGACGCCCCAAACCCGTGACCAGGCAAGCATCCAGAGGGGCTTTCCAAGCCCAGTATATTCCAGAAAAAAGCATCACAGATCCTTGGGCAACCGAACGGACGTTAACGGACATTCGAAGGACCATGAAGATGGCGTCCTGCACGGCTAAGAAAATAAAACGCAACGCTACGCTATGTCTTTGCTGCGACTAGGTGGATTCGGTGAAAAGGAAAGAACGCAACCATGAAAATGCATCAGAAAGAGAGCAGGTAGTACCCCGGTAGGTAGTACGCCTCACCATCGGCATCGCCAGTTACGTCCCGTGGCAAAAAATCCAGCGTTCTTTCCAATATGATGACACCAGAAACTCGTCGGCCCCACCCCACGCCTTCCACGAACAGCAAACTGATTTTACTAGGCACCCAGTACGTAAAGCAATTAAGCATGATACTATACCTAAATTCCTATAATAGAATACCTAAATCTACAACGACATTCCATTTCCAGGTCGCCATAGCGACGCGGACCTCTCCCACGCAGGTATCACTCCGTTGACGCACCTCCAGCTCAGAAAATTTTGTACTTGCTCTTCAAACATAAAATTTTGACGTATAAAACCATGGCTGCGCATTCCCCATCCCAATTTTCTAGCGTACGTTTCCTGCCATCGCCAGCCAGCAAATTGCTCGCGGAGCACGTCACTTTGTTTTTCGTCCGGCGGCGTGGCCTGCGGCTGCGTCGTTTCGGTGGTCTTATCGATTTCGGGTCGTTTCCGTTGGATTTGTGACCGTTGGGGCCGAAGGCCGTTTGTTTTCCGTAGTTTGCTTGTTTTGTATTGGTTGTTTGGTGATTTAGTATTTGTACGGACGACCCGAGCCGCTAACTTAGCGGGTTTATCGCGTCCGTTGGATCCATCATCGGACGCTCCAGATTGTCGGCGGCTAACGTTTTAACTTTTTTCATTTTGCCTTCGTACTGGTTTTTGCACGCAGGACGCCATTCGCAACACCGCCTGACGGAGTCGGATGGACCGGACGTGCGTGAGGCTGCTGTTCACAGTCGTGAAGTTGGCAGACATTAATATCAACACGGTCACGAGAATTCGTCCAGAGAATAATTGATGCTTGTGACGTGCTCGACGGCTGCGATGACCGAGATGATGCGTGTAGTGCACAGCGTCCGAGACGTCGCGACACCCGTGGCTGTCCTGTTGATGCGAACGCACGGTGACGAGACGGAGCCCATTATATAGGTGGATTACAAGTTAGAACGGCCCTCGCGGTTGCACTGTTTAATCGCGAACGTGGATTTTGCGGAGCCGACGGCCGTTGGGGATTGGAAATCTGATGATATCGGGGCTGCGCACGACATCGAGGAACTGGGGATCGACGTAGGTCTACAGGCTCACTTGTCCGTCAACATGTATGGCCTCGCTTGACTGTCATCATCTTGACATGTACATAACTAGTTCATATACCATGCATTTGACACTGCCTGCACGTGGATTTTCCAGACATACATTGAGGGTAATTATAACTCGAAAGCACTACGTACGATTGAGACGTCCGGTCGTAGAGCAGATGCACTGGAGCTTTCTGATCTTCCAATTGATGGTCTGTAATTATGTAAGATATTCAGATATCCGCGATGACTCGAGCATCGATGCATGGATGTAATAATGTATTTCATTCAATTATACATCCAATTTAACTCCGCAAGTGAGGGGCACACATGTCATCAGCCCGAGACAACATTTCCCAAGTAATTTTCGATTAGTGATTTAGTGTGGGCCTTCCCAATGCACGACGGTATTGGACGGAGTTCCCGGTCTGGCAAGCGGATTTTGGATCTCACGTTCAGAAAGGGCCTGGGTACACGACGCGGCGCGACGTATGTTGTAAATGGCTCGCAGAAAAGGAACCGTGGCGACTATTTGGCGCCGCGTCGGTCTTGACCGTTGTTTGCTCCGTTGGATCTGCATCTAACCCTGGCTGGTGGGTTGTTTCGAAACCGGTTCTTGAGATTTAAACGGATGAAGTAGGTGTATGACTCAACCAGGCGCTGTCACTCGCCTCCCATGCGCCGAAGCAACAGCAGGCGCGATGCTCGCGCTTGGCGTGGCGGCACTCCGGTTCGATGGCGCAGCGCGGTCGTTCACGTTCACCAAGCGGCACGGCCAACGGGCATCGTAGCCGCAGCCGCACGGCGGTCTCCCCAGGTCGGAGTGGCACCTCTACCCAAGTCGAAGACCGGCAAGCCCGAGGACCGCCAGAAGTCACCGACCACGCCGCGTGGGACCTGTGGAACAAGCCGAACCGTTCATTTAGGTCGCGCGGCAAGAGTTGTTGAGGTCGTCCAGCCAGCACGTTCGACCCGCGCCGGCGAGTTCGCCAATGGGTGGTCGCTACGACAAGCGGTTCAAGACCCTGCCGCTTTGGAGTGTGGCCGGTCCGTCCAGATTCGGGATGGAGCCCGACCGCAGATCCGAAGAAGTTTTGCTCGGCTGGAATTACCAGTCCCGGAGAGGCAAGTCATCATGCATCGCTGGGGCTGAAAAGAGGGTCATCCACTCGCACTCCGACCGCTCGACCGCCTTCGCGGCTGCTCCCCATCACTCACGCTGGCTGATCAACCCTTTCGCCGGTCAGTGGCGGGCCGCCGAGTGGAACCGCAATTTCTTCGCCAACGCGCTCTGCTCTGGCGGCATCATCCAGTCGAAGGAACGCCTGTCGGACGACGGAGTTCGACGAACTCATGGGTGGAACGATGCA
>RPFO01000070.1:0-101446 GCA_009746045.1 Mesostigma viride | reverse complement strand
GAAGGGGGGAAGGGGGGAAGGGGGGGGAAGGAAGGGGGAAGGGGGGGAAGGGGGGAAGGGGGGGAAGGGGGGAAGGGGGGAAGGGGGGGAAGGGGGGAAGGGGGAAGGGATGGGAAGGGGGGGAAGGGGGGAAGGGGGGAAGGGGGGAAGGGGGGAAGGGGGGGGAAGGGGGGAAGGGGGGAAGGGGGGGAAGGGGGGGGAAGGGGGGAAGGGGGGGAAGGGGGGGAAGGGGGGAAGGGGGGAAGGGGGGGAAGGGGGGAAGGGGGGGAAGGGGGAAGGGGGGGAAGGGGGGAAGGGGGGAAGGGGGAAGGGGGGAAGGGGGGGAAGGGGGGGAAGGGGGGGAAGGGGGGAAGGGGGGGAAGGGGAAGGGGGGAAGGGGGAAGGGGGGAAGGGGGGAAGGGGGGGAAGGGGGGGGGGAAGGGGGAAGGGGGGAAGGGGGAAGGGGGAAGGGGGGGAAGGGGGGGAAGGGGGGAAGGGGGAAGGGGGGAAGGGGGGAAGGGGGGAAGGGGGGGAAGGGGGGAAGGGGGGGAAGGGGGGAAGGGGGCGGACAAGGGATTGGAGCATCTGGGACCCTGGTGGGGTGCAGTACTGCAATGTGGTGTTGACGAATCAAGGTGGTGTTAAGGATTATCGTCAAGGAACAGGCCAGAGGAGTGCAAAGGCAAGGCATGCTCTGGGCAATAGCGGTGATGATAACAAAAGAAATTACGAAATTCCGACCCCAAAATCAACAATAGTAGCAATCAGAAATAACATTTTCCCCACAATCATGCTACATCATGTTCGAAGGAAGATGGCCGATTTCCTACAATTTGGAATATGAAATTGATTAATAGTAAGAAATTATAGAGATCTTTGGGTATGCCATGTTAGTGGCAAGGTAAGAGCGTAATCAGAGACAACCATCATGTGCATGTGGCCGCCAGCCACCATGTGGTGCATGCAAGCTACCCTTACCATCGCTGTGGTGCCTGCTGTACGAATAGAACAACCCCACCCAGGGGACCCAGCCCAAGAAAAAACTTGCACCCCTAGATGCAGCACGAGTGGTATGAGTGAGAGCTTGGCCCGAACTTTGCACACTTTAGGCCCAAACTTTGCATAAGTCTGGCACAGGTTCTCTCCAACAAGTGCACGCGTGTTACCTTCTTCCGATCAGCCGTGCAGAAGGGATGGTTGTGAAGGGGGTGCCCAGCCTTGCCACCCGGCCCCCTTCCTGATCCACCATGATCAGGAGGGGCCGTTTGTCGGCACATCGCTTCAAACTCGCACACAGGCGCGCGATCTGCGTTCCAGATCCCACACAGGTCCGTATCAAAAGACATGCCACAATCGTCAGCGCTTGTGTCAGAAGATGTGTGCATGACAAGTATACGATGATAACATGGCATGCAAAACGGAAACTGGGAGACTCGGTGACAATCGCTAGTGGTGCCATGGACGTTGGACAATTATGCATACCAAGATGGGTGGTGGATTACAGCTTCACTGTTTCGGCACAAATGCAGTTAAATACGCGCCAGCATTTCATACACGGATACGCTTCTTGTGCAACATTGGCAGTAAGCTCCTCTGTATGCGGAAAGTCAACATAACAAATCCCATGATACTTTTAGAGGGATATTCGCATCCTTACCTGTTTCTCATCTTTAAAATTCCTCGAAAACAAGATGGCTCCTCCAGCTCCTGTAAACATGCAACGAAAATGCCAACCCACGTTAAATGAACGAATCAACATTGGGCTTATAACGTAGATCTGTATATATTTGTTTGGTTGAACGCTCAACTGTCATAAAACTGCTTTAGCGTCCAGCACAGCATTTGCCATGTCCGCCCGCACTGGTCCAAAACCATGGCGACCACTACTCACGCACCTCGCTTAATTAGCCTCTGCACCCCCGGAGTAAGCTCTTCTTTCCATCCATTGAAACCAAAAACGATTAATTTGGCAGCATTCCTGTCTAGAACCTCATCTGGCGGAAGCCAGAGAGGACGACGGCCCCCGTTCACACCACCAAAACCTGGCAAGAATATACTCGATCCCCAGTACTGAAGGTTCCTCAACCAATCTGTGTGAATGTCACGTAAAAATGTCCGCTGGCCCCCTTCAGTGTTCTGATGAGGCACTTCAACCGCTGGTTTGGCCATGTAAGGCGTCAACTCTCCATGACCCCGGCCGCGATTGCCATGTCCTCCCAATCTCAAGTCTCGCGAGGCGTTTAAATGCCCGCCCTGGTTGCTGGTGTCCGCGTGTGCCAGTGATGCGCTGCACAGCTCCAGCAGGCACCAGCGATATTTCGGTTTGTGAGATTCTGACGGCCGACCGTTATGCGCCTAGCAAACTCCAGCTCACGAAGGCTTTTGTTAGATAGGAGGGCGTCGGGGTCTCGGGGAAAAGGAACAAGGGTGAAGGATCAAGGAACCAGAGAACAGGAGTCGCCGCAAAGAACTGAGATGCTGGTTGACAGCAATCACTGCATCAGGAGATCAACCATCCGCTGGACGTGACCGGATTTGTCCTCGCGCCAAAATTAAATCGGCATTCGGCAACACGTCTAATAACTGATTAAAATTAATCACATATATTTAAAATTTTATAATTACTTACATCAGAGTGAAAAATGAATATTACGTATTGACTAGCGCAGAAATAAAAAATTATAAAGCACCCAACTAAACATAAACTACAATGCCAACGCTAACAATGCCAGAGATACCACGTCTACAAAACTCATTAACTACAGCCGCCAGCCGGCACATGGAACCGGCACTCATCGATCCACACCTGCACGGAATGAAGTGAAACACTGAGCCTAATTAATAACCGTGATGCACCGCAAAGTCGGCCGGGAAGCCCGCGTGCGGCGGAGCAAGATGTCATGAGCCATAGCCCGCGGCCGGGTAAGCGCTTATACTGAGTTCGCCTCACGTACGGCCAAATTACATATATTTCAGTTGCCCTAGGTTATAGTTCGCCTCGCGGTAATCGCTTTTGTTGATTTCGATCATTGCATGCAGTCGCGAGCATGCGCATGGATCAGCTTGGCAAATGGCAAACGTTTTCGTACATGCAGGTTTCCTGCTGACTTTAACCTTTAATTTCCTTGACCCCGTTTCCTTAACCCCGTTAATTTCCTTGATCACGTCGATGCTCACGTCGGTGCTGCCATATTCGCACCTACGGCTAGCCTAGTACAAAGACCGTCCTGCCCAGGTTAATACGTGCAAGGGAATAGGGTAGTAATTAAGTTTTCTGGGTACTACGTACGAATACGTACATAGCATGAATAGCAGGAAAAGAAAAAGGTCAAACCAGAAGCCACCTTGATTTCTGGCATCTATCGGTATCTATCAGAGTCAGCACGTGCGTAACGGAACCCGTACCATGAAAGCCTGTTCAACTAAAAGAGAATGCTGCCAAAAAAGGGAAATCCAAATCAGTATGCATATGTTTAGATTTGACAGCCCCCTCGCACCTACGCAGGAGCTCCCGCCAGAAAATCCTCCAGTACTCGCGGCACCAGTGGAGCACACTGGGGAATTACCAGGTGCAGCCGCTGTCCTGACTGCCATCAGCTGCAGAGTCGATACAAACTGGCGTCAGGAAGAAACAAACGAGCACACATACGATCGAGCAGAAGCAACGCCAAACATCATTGTCACATATCAAAACGAAGGTGTTATAGAAAGATTAGCAACCAAAGACAGCTCAGGAGCAGTGATCAAAATACAACTTGATAACCGCCCGGATAGTTTGAAGACTGCAAAACATCCGGCACCAACGGTCATTCCTCTCCCGTGGTCCAGAGCAGCACGCAGCCATCACAACCACCCCGCCAACCCCTCTCAGCTCACAAGTTTTGTGGCTAACAGTGGGAAGCCGGCTCATGGCCGACCACCCGGCCCGCTGACCGGCGCCAAAGCGGCGGACGTCCCATTTGGTATGGGAAGTTCGGGTTTTCTTGGGAATGGGCGACGAATTTGGCGTAGAGCACTGCGTCGAGGGAGGCAGACCGGGGGGGAGAGCTTCGATCAGCGCGAAAAGGTTGGCGTCCGCAGGAGTTGATGTCGCACGTGCTGCTGTCGGCGGGAATGCCGACGACAGCTCAAAATGTTTGTCAAGGCTGCGTTTTGGTGGCATTTGCAAAATACTGCGTTACAGCCGTAACCGATTATACTAGCAGATGCGTCTTGAAAAGACGCATCTTTTGCGCACATGTGCGCAACTGATTGCACACATGTGCATCAGTTGTGCACATGTGTGCATGCATATGAATGATTAAAATGAACTTGATCTTGTCTACTAAGTAGATAATGATACAACTCTCGGTATGTTGCATATACTACTAATAATGTTGCATGTACGTGCGCATGCATATTATGCTCGCTACTAGGGCCCCACCATCTAGGTCCTCTAGTCGCTCTACACGTAAGCCAGCCATGCATATAATTTCCATGCACAATTAGGCTATATACACATTTCCATCTCCATAATTTCATATTCATCATCCCATGAACAGCTCGAAAACGCGGATCGAGAAGATAACGTCAGGCTTAAGAGCTACCATGGTCCGGATTCTCCCGATTGCTGGCCTGCTTGGTTGTCTCCTTGGTATCCTAGTATCAAGGAGACATTGACCAGCGCAGGCCAGAAATCGGGAGAATCCGGACCATGGTAGCTCGAGCCTGCCGTTATCAATTGTCCATGTGTTCGATCGAGTCGTTCAGGATGATGAATATGAATGGTGATGGAAATGTGTAGCAAGTTGTGCATTGAAATTATGGCTGGCTTACGTGTAGAGCGGCTAGATAAACCTAGACGGTGGGGCCGGAAACAGCTTGCTTGATCAAGGCGTGTGTTTCGAGCCTAACAGCTCTAACTGGCCGGGAGTATCTAGGAGTAAGCACCATTGCTGCGATCGCTCTCCCACCATTTACGAGGAAATTAATACCCGCAAATGGGAAACCAGTGAAAAGGTCTATAAGCTAGCTAGTATATTTCACATCATTGCATGTCGACAGCGCCCTTGGTCTGGCAGGCCCTCATGCAGCGGCTTGGCCAGCCAGGGCGGCATAATCTGACCTGGCCTGGCCTTAACCCAGGGTTAAGGGCATTCCCAAAAGGGCAGGGAAACATGTCACGAACTACACCCAGATGTTGCTGGATGACCTACTGGTCCCAGCCCACTGAGTTTGAATACCGCATCCACTCTCTCTCCCTTCTTTGGACTGCCATGCAGAACAAGACGCGGTGGCAGAAGATTGTCAAGGCTCACACGCCCGACCCTGTGGGCCAATGCAATGAAGCCACCTCCCCCCAAGAGGAGGAGGCGTTTTGATGAGTAGGGTAGTTAGGATTTTTCTAGACTAGATAGATTAGCGTTAGGATAGTCATATTACGCGGCTCTCGTCTCCACTCCACCATCCATCAAGGAATATGTGCTACATGATCTCCCAACGGAGGCATGTTATAATTTAATTTAATTTAATTTTAATTGCATGTCACGACGGCATGTTTTTTGAAAATATATATACGCCATGCAGGTGCCTCCCCTGCCGCATGGGCGGGTGTGGTCAGTGGGCTCACCGTGCCGCCCGCCTCGCCCCCGCCGCCTTCCTTGGCTCTATTGCTCAGCGGGCCTGGGCGGAGATCCGCCGGTTGCATGGTCCCCAGCGCCGTCAGCGCCATTCCCGACTTGGTCACCCCATCCCCCTTCCCCTTTGTGCAGGCTGTGCAGGATTCTTACCTAGCTCGGGATCCAGCAGGCCTGCGACCTCGTCTGCCCCGCGCCCACCAGGCCGCCCACCGTCGCCGGCCTGCCCGGCGTGTCCACTGTCGTCATGCAGTCCTAGCGTCTTCCCTGCCTGCATTCATGAAAAACATTAAAAGACCTACGCGGGTATACTATAGTAACACTGTGCCGACTGGATGGGTCTGCATGCGAGCTTGAACGATCAGGGGAAGGCTTGGCTTCACTCCGATTCCCTAGCTTAATTGAGGGGAGCGTGGGGTCCGCATTCCTGCGCGCCCTCGGACCCATTCGAGCCCTTTGTTCACGCTGGTTCCCGCCCTTTACACCATCCCTCTCCGCCACCAGCTAGCTGTTTGCCCCGCAATTACCTCTCATCACGGCGGGTGCGTCCTGCGGCAGCTGCGGGCTTGCTCTCGATACTACTGGGACGCACTCCAACGCGTGCATGGGTAGCCAGCAGAATTACCAGACTGACTGGTTCCTCTATCTCGATCCATACCGCTCTCCTCCGGGTGGTGCACATGTGCCATGGTTCGGTCGGTCTTTAGTCCGGCCCCACTCCACCATCAAGTGCGAGGACGCGAAAGGGGCCGCCCTCTACTCACCCACCATCCACCGCCCCGACATTACCGTGCTTGACTACGACGGGCAGGGTTGCCACCTGCTCATCGATGTCTCCGTGGCTCGGCCGTTCTCCGGTCGCCACATCCTCCGGGCGGCTGTGGGCTGTGGATGCCGGCGCTGCTGCAGCATGCTGCTGCATGCATGCCGCTGTGGCTGAGCGCGGCAAGTTTGCCTCCTATACGGCAATGTGGGGCCCCACCGGGTCATCCCCTTTGTCCTTGAGGAGTTCGGGGCCATGGGCCCCATGCAAGACAGCGGAGTTTTTCCACGAGTGCTGCCAGCGCCGTGAAGACCGCCTCGACCTCGAGGGTCAGACCGCCCCGTGGTCTGCCCAGTGCCCGCACGTGGTCCTCGTATTGGCGGCAGCGCCTAGTATCACTCGCCCTCACTCGCACCGTGGCTGATGTGTTATTCCGCCGCACCCGGGCCGACTTTGTCGCGACCCATGCGGTCTAGATCCCTCCCAGGCCTGTATGGTGGGCCGGCAGCGATGTTGCTGCGTGTCGTACTACGTTTTGTGATGTAGTTTGTTGTACCTTGTGCAGCTGGCGTGATCCTTAATTGGATGTCCGTGTCAGATTCCTATTAATTTCTTCAGGGTTCTTCTTCTTTTCCGGGTTTTCCTTATTATGTTGCATGCCCCTCTCACCTCCGTAACTTATCATTCTCAATGAATATATATATTAATAATATAATTACTTACAGCAGAGTGAAATCACTCAAACCAAAGCAAACGCCCAGCTATAAACCTCTATACAGAGCCATGTCAAAGCTCTATACTACGATAAGACCAATGGAAACTCCTAACGGGAGGAACCTAATAACCCTGCTGCACCGCAAAATCAGCCCGCGTACGGCGGAGCATGATGTCAGCCACGGCCCGAGTCAGCGCCACCGACAAGCGCTGACGCCAATATGACGTCCAGGTCCGCGCCGACCATGAGGCCCGCTGGCCCTCCAGGTCCAGCCGGTCCTCCCGGAGCCGGCAACACTCCTTGATGAAGAAGGCGGAGGTCAGGGGCCCCATGGCCCCAAACTCCTCCAGGACAAAGGGCACCACACGATGGTGCCCGACGTCGCCGTAGGCCAGGAGCTTGGCCCGCTCCGCCCGGTCCGCTGTGTAACCTGCCGTGAGGGAGGCCCCAGCCAATGAATATATATACGTTATAGGTTTATAGCTGGGCGTTTGCTTTGGTTTGAGTGATTTCACTCTGCTGTAAGTAATTATATTTTTAATATATATACGTTATTCTCCCAGTTATGATCGGGTTTTTCCTTATGTTGCATGCCTATCTCACCTCCGTAATCTATCATTCTCAATGAATATATATACATTCACTATATATAGATTACGGAGGTGAGATGGGCATGCACTGACATAAGGAAAAACCCGATAACTGGTAAATATATGTACGTGAGAGATCTCCTCACCTGTGTAACTTATCATTCTCAATTAATATATAGTATTAAATTATAAGTACTTACATATCAAGGAGACAACTGGTCAGCGCAGGCCAGAAATCGGGAGACTGAATCCGGACCATGGTAGCTCGAGCCTGCCGTTATCTTGTCTGCGTGTTCGAGTCGTTCACCAGGATGATGAATATGAATGGTGATGGAAATGTGTAGCCTTGTGCATTGAAGTTATGGCTGGCTTACGAGTAGAGCGACTAGATGACCTAGACGGTGGGGCCGGAAACAGCATGCTTGATCATGGCGTGTGTTTTGAGCCTAACTGGCCGGGAGTGTCTAGTGGTGAGCACCATCAATTGCTGCGATCGCTCTCCCACCGGAGTTTACGAGGAAATACCCGCAAATGGAAAACCACTGAAAAGGTCTAGCTAGTCAGTCATCACGTTAGCCATGCCATGATTCCAAACGTCCAAGAACTGCACACGGTGCAAAGGCAAAAAGCCGGAGGACAGCACTTTCAAATGTGCGGCGGGAACCAAAAGCCCGCGGATGCCAGAAAACATCGTGTTGCTGCAGCGACGCGACGATGTGGACAACGAATCCAGTGCCAAGCTCGGAACGGCCGCAAAGGAGATCTGGCATCACAGGGTTCAGATGTGCTGAGATGATACTATGCTATCCAGCCGGTCCACGACCTGTTTGTAGAGCTTGTGCCAAGGGGCAGCACCGAACAGATGTGGGTGACGTTGCAAAAAACAGCGGACTTGACGGAGCATAATGTCTCGGTCAACTTACATATATCAGAGTGAAAGGCACCCAATCAACCATATAAACAAAGTCAACGCGCAAACAAGAGCTACCACGACAAAATAACTACAACTAGCCCGGATGGGACTCTCCACACCGGGGAATTAAGTAAAGTTCAGCCTAATATAACCGTGCTGCGCCGCAAAGTCAGCCCGCGTGCGGCGGAGCAAGACGTCAGCTATATATAGCCCGGGTATAATAAGCGTTGGCGCCAGTACGTACGACGTCCAGGTCCGCGCCGACGTCAAGGGGCCCGCTGGCCCTCCAGGTCCAGGCCCGGTCCTGCAGGAGCCGGCAGCACTCCTTGAAGAAGCCGGCGGTCAGGGTCCCCATTGCCCCAAACTCCTCCAAGACAAAGGGCACCACCCGGTGGTGCCCGACGTCGCCATAGGCCGTGAGCTCGGCCCGCTCGAGCGATCAGCCCGATCCGCCGTGTAGCCCGCCGCCTGGGATGCACCAACCACATGGCTGAGAGCCAGGGGGCGAGGGCTCCACAGAAACGTCAATGAGCAAGTGCCGGCCGGCCGCCTCCCTCAAAGTCCAGAACCACGAATCATGTCACGGTCGGTGGTTGGGGGAGTAGAAAGCCGCACGCCATCCGGGCATCAGGTCAGCCCGGATGTTGGCGTGGGTGATTCAAACGGACCGGACTGAATGGCAAGCACCACCGTCAGTCCTGAGGACCACGTACAATTAAGTACCAAAACTAATGAATGCATGTACATATGCGAGCTGATAGCCCAATCCGGTATCTTTGATACATGTTATATATACAAAAGAATAGCATGCATGTGCATCGTGGAATCATTACCAGTATGTAGCTGTTATGATGACAGCACTTGGAAGTCCCACTGTGCTCAGATCAATAACCAGTACCATGTGCATGCAGCCCACAAGCATGTACAAAGTCTTAACGTCACAACAAAGGGAAAGCACAGCGCTGCCCAAGAATCAAGGACCAACGTAGCAGTGCTGTCATGCAGGCTACATGCTGCTGTCTGATTGATTTCATGGATGCTTTCTTACATCATGCCCGGTGAAATTTCTTCCTCGCGGCCCTTGTTTTAAGGGCTCGTCATGAGAGCATCCTTCAGGGTACCCTACTTTGTAGGAAGACTAAATCCGATTGATGTGAAGCACCATTACGTTGCAGGTTGCGGGCGAGGGGCATCCGCATCATGCCACCAAATGAATAGCCTGCTGTGGAACTGCTGCAGGTGCCTTGGAATCTGCGATGCCAGGCGTGGCCGCAGACTTCTTGAGTTTCAGCACAGCCAGTTCCTCCTCCACATACTTGCCGGCCTGGATGGGTGCGTACTTTGACGCGTTCGCCCCTTGTGCGTACTGAGACATCGGGGCCAGCGTCTGGTCCGATGCGATTGCGCCAAACACCTGCGAGGGTGACACCAGTTGAACAGAAAAGGCACGCACAACCCCGGAATCCCCGATTAACAAAACAGTTGACTGATCTGTTGAAACAGAAAAAAATATACATGGTTTATATGCAACAGAAACAACATCGATCATGTCCACCGGAACAAGACGATGCCACCCTGAAGGACGGCGGACGCCGTCTAGCTGCTATTTGTATGGGATGAAAAAGCACGTGTCATTCAGGCACAAGATTTGTGAACCAGCTTAAAATATTCAATCTCGCTGGCATTGTTAGGTTCCAAATTTCATTCACCACTTGGGTTGGAAGGGCCCACTAGTGTGTAATGTCCAAGTTGGGTTCACTTGCTTGACATCTCAACTCGGGTTCGCCACTCAAGTGCGAGGACAGTGGACCCCTACCATTCCAAAAATATACAGGACCCAACCAGATCTATGTAACCATCACTGTGGACACTTCAGTCCCACAAAACAAACACTGACAGAAAAGGCAGGGGGCAGGGCGAAGGAAGGGGAAAATCAGACAAATACCTACTACACATAAGCAACTTCTCGTATACTTGTCCTTCAGAGCCCAGCTTGCGAAGAGATGCAACATGATACTCACTGTTGACGACACCCTGCACAGACTCCTGCCCTCGGCCGCCGCCCTATCCACCGCCTCCTGCACGGCTGCGCTGTGCACCACCTCGTGCATGCCCGCGAGGATATCCCCCCCTGTGAGCCACTCCAGCTGCTTGCCCGCTTGCACGAGCAGGCAGCCCTCCGGTATGGACACGGGCATGCGCAGGCCCGAGCGCAGCCAGATGTACAGCCCGGGGAAGCTGCTCTTGCCGTGGATGGTGAGGAAGTTGAGGTCGTAGTGGTAGCCTGCGTAAACAGTGCCCAGCGCACCTCCGGTGTCGGGAGATAGGTTGATGCCTGTGGGGGCCAGTAAGTGGGGGCCCTGGGGTGTGGGAGCCAGGGGTTGTGGGTCCGGAGACACGTGTGAGGGGATGTTAGGCACTACAACTAATCCATGAAACATTTGCTCCCGTTGGGGAGTCACGGAGCATTAACCCCGATGAATGGATGGATGGACAAACAATCCTACCGGTTCTATTTCGATCTAATGCCTTAACTAACAAACCAAGGGACATGCCATGTACCAGGTAGTGCCAAGCCCTAGCGGGAACGCCAGGCGTTCTTCACATGACGCGCTTCTTCCCGCTGGAAATATGTTAGGCATGGCATTTCCCCTCTTGGCAGTAAGCCGTCAGCGCAGGTCCAAAACCAATTCAGGAAAAAAAGGACAGGCTCAGCATTTTCTCGGCACGGATTCGTGCTTCTGCAGCACCAGTGGGATGCGTTTGCTCTAGGCCAGTTCAACAGTCTCTGTATTCTGTTACAACCAGAAAAAAACTGTACGGCACCATGCAAGCCCGCGGGTCTCCACAAGGAGCTAAGGATTAATAGGAGCTAAAAATGATGTCGGTCGGTTCCTAACAGCGTCGTTCACTTCTTAAGCTACTGCAGAGACCTTGTTTTCATACACAGTGGACCATGCTAAACAGACTTTTGTGACGGATGAAGAAAAACTCTCACTTCTCCGCTGCACCCTGTGCATGCAGCCGAGATGTCCCAGAGCCAAAACCGAAGCCACAGGCCGCACATGAACAACACAAGAGTGTAGGTGGGTAAGCAACGCATATGTGCCCAGGTGGCAGGGGGGCGAGAGATGAGGCATTGCTGACACATGCGCCAACACATGCTCGGGAATATCTGCTGAGGAAAATGGAAGGGCACCAACTCAAAACAGAGCTCAGTAGCGAAACATGGCACTTGCTGCCCAGTGTGGACACACAGCACGCCGTCTTGAACGACTGCCCACACAAGGTGCCTGACAGCTAGAGAATAGGAGAGCACAGCTTTCCAGGCTGGTTGCTAAAGAGTACAACGTTGTTGAAGAGTCTGACCTTGCCTGTGCTACGCATCGGTGGAGCAATATCTCTGAGGACTGTCAGCTTTGCTCAGAATGCATGAAAACTTTCTACTCTGCTGCCATCTCAAGAGCCTCACCCTTCACCTCTTCTTTCGATGCGGTTTGCCATTTGTCCCTGCCCCCCCAGACCCCCCCACAAAGACGGCCCCCATACCTTCCAGACACAGCCGAACCCTATAATGCTTCGCAAAGTCGAAAACATGTGGGGTTCATTTTTATAGGAAAAACTCCAGGCAACCACGGCTCATAGACAGCTCTACCGAACGGTCTTTATGTGCGGCGGCTTGGTAACAATCGCCTTCCCTTTTGGCACGCAAGAACCCGTCCACTCTCATTCATGTCTGACAAAAACCACTTAGATCCCCACAAGAGATGAGTGGCTTACATTGTGCATAAGATCCGTGAACGCGGTCTTGGGCAAGCCCAGGCCGACCGCCAGCATTTGCGCCACCACCTGCACACAGGCCCATGCCAGAGAACACATGCCAGATACTACTGCCGAACTTGTGAGCAACGCGCTGGTCCGGTGTGCTCATAAGTCCCAGCTTGGTACCTGCTAACAGGCTAATAGAAGCTGACAGAGGATGCGGGGAGCGGGCACGCGCTGACAAACACCCCTAGGATATGCTGCGGCGGTCACTGAGAATGCAAGCCAACCTGGCCATGCCGCCGTACTGTCGGCAGCATCAAGAATCTGTCAGGCAGGGTACACGGCGGGCAGTTGTCCATACTTTAGGACACGAAATAGTATCCGCAACACTGCAGTCATCCTCATGGCAGAGTCTTCCAGCCGCCACATGTGCACCACCTTGCAGCATAAGTCATGGAAACCCATGGCCCCCCCCCCCCCCCCCCCGCGCGCGCCCCCCGCTATGCTACCCGCCCCCCCCCTCCCACCCACTTCCAACCAAAGTGTAAATGGCAAATTAATGCATTCAGGACAATAAAAATGCGGCCATATTTCTACCCTAGACTGGTCACAACTACAACATCTGCCCAGCTCCCATTCTCCAGCCCGACTCGAAAAAAAAAAGAATCTTGGCGTTTACTATCGCTTCCTTTTTTATTGTGTTAGTTATCATCATCATTTGAACCTGCATGCAGGTAGCTCGGGAGGGATGATGAAAGGTGCTTCCAGGGTGTTGTTCATTACACGTGTTTGTGAGGTTCCCTGCCTAATCCTGAACAAGGTGGCCTCTCACCACGTGATGGCTTCTCCTATACAATCTCTAAAGTCCGCCCAAAGGCAGGCCCTGACAGCAACAAGCCTTACCTGCTGTTACTCCCAGACTGCAGGCCTAATCATGAGCACCAAGAGAAAAGGCATCACTACTTTGCATTACAATACGTTTTTCTGAGTGTCATGGAACAGCAACTGGGAGCAAACAGGCCTTGCTTGGTACGCTTGCAAGCATTCCCATGCCACCATGCCCCATGTGACTCAAGCGCTTACTATAACCCCACCCAGTACCCACCTCCAGCGCCGCCAGCATCTTGTTGCCCCACGTGTCCATCACCTCCGCCCAATGGGGGAAGCCAGCGGGTACGACCGGCCCCGCGTTCAGCTCCTGCGGGCGCCAGCACACACATGCCGGGCAGCGAGAGGCAGAAACCAGTTCTTCAGATAGCAAACTGACAGCAGGACACCCCATCTGGAGCACATTTCTACAGAGGACTGCTCATCGGATGATTGATTAATTATCATTAATTAAACACCCTTACCACCACCCCTTAATACCACGCTTTACCATCCCCCCTTACAACCCCCACGCGCCACCTCCCCTCGTCCTGCCCTCTCACTGACCCCCCCCCATCCCGGCTAGTTGGTCTTGGGCCCCCTTACCGGGTAGTCGGTCGTGTCCGGCCGGGGTCCCACCCGCCAAAAGAATCGCCACTTAGGGTCCGCCCCCGTCGGCACGTGCGCGCGGTGGCCGTCTGGTAGTGCGGCTGCGGTGGCAATCAGCTCGTTGTCAAACAGGATGCGGGGCACCTCCGTGCCTGCGGGGGTGGCACCCACCTGGGAGGACCGTGCAGGGACGAGCAAGCAAGCAAGAGGTAAGCGACAAGGGTAATGAGACGTGCCATGAGGCATTTCAAGAGGGCAGGGACAGCGGAGGAGGGAGGGGAGGAGAGCAGAGGAGGGAGGGGGGCAGAGCGGAGGAAGTGGGGGAGAGCAGGGGGGAGGGAGAGTGGAGGGGGCATAACAGGCTGGGAGGGTGGTCACGATGTCAAAAGCCCATACTACGAGAACCTTAGAAGATTGTGGCTCACACCCATCTGGATGTCCGAGAGCTGGCCAATAGTAGTCGGGAAGGTGCTTTGGAGGGATATATATGCTAAACATAGAGGGAAACGGTGTGCGTGCGCGTGCGCGTGCGCGTGCGCGTGTGCGTGTGCGTGTGCGCGTGGGCGTGTGCGTGTGCGTGTGCGTGTGCGTGTGCGTGTGCGTGTGCGTGTGCGTGTGCGTGTGCGTGTGCGTGTGCGTGTGCGTGTGCGTGTGCGCGTGCGCGTGCGCGTGCCCGTGCGCGTGGGCGTGTGCGTGTGCGTGTGCGTCTGCGTGTGCGAGTGCGTGTGCGTGTGCGTGTGCGTGTGCGTGTGCGTGTGCGTGTGCGTGTGCGTGTGCGTGTGCGTGTGCGTGTGCGCGTGCGCGTGCGCGTGCGCGTGCGCGCGTGCGCGTGCGCGTGCGCGTGCGCGTGCGCGTGTGCGTGTGCGTGTGCGTGTGCGTGTGCGTGTGCGCGTGCGCGTGCGCGTGCGCGTGTGCGTGTGCGTGTGCGTGTGCGTGTGCGTGTGCGTGTGCGTGTGCGTGTGCGTGTGCGTGTGCGCGTGTGCATGTGCGTGTGCGTGTGCGTGTGCGTGTGCGTGGGCGTGGGCGTGTGCGTGGGCGTGTGTGTGTGTGTGTGTGTGTGTGTGTGTGTGTGTGTGTGTGTGTGTGTGTGCATGTGCATGTGCGTGTGCGTGTGCGCGTGCGCGTGCGCGTGCGTGTGCGTGCGCGTGCGCGTGCGCGTGTGCGTGTGCAAGTCGTGTGTGTGTGTGTGTGTGTGTGTGTGTGTGTGTGCGTGTGCGTGTGCGTGTGCTCGTGCTTGTGTGAGCACGCGAGACTGCAAGTGGATGTGACTGAACACGCACCCACGCTGGAGGGTCTGCATGTGGGTTGCACATGTGGGTTGGGGTGGCGGGTGGGTAAGGGACGAGTGGGGGGGGTGAAGAAGGTGAAGGGTTCAAATAAGTTTGAGTTTGTGTGTCTATGTGTCCAACTAGATGGGCAAGTTTCGCAGCAATGCACTGCCGTCTAGAGACACCGCAGCACGCCATGATAATCACTATAAAGCTACTTGTCATCTTTGCTAGCAGGCATCAACGATGTAAAAACAACGTGATATTCAGGAAACACACATGCATAGGAGGTTAGGTAACAAACTGCTTCACGATCTTAGAAGCAAAAAAACAAGAACGAGAAGAAAGGCCTCCACCCGACCCTCGTCCCAGGCTTATCTTTTACCTGGTAATGAAGATCCGGTCGGGCGTCCAAAAGTTTCACGTCATGCGGTTGGCTGAAGTAGCTTTGCATCATCTCTGTGAATCTGCTCAGGCATGAAGTGTGAGGTCGAAAATGAAAGGAAAGCGGCGTTACCAGATGGGCGAATTCAACAGATACACCGAGCGTCCCAGCCTACGCTACCGCTATACGAGCCAGAACGGAAAGAAAGGTACCAGAGGTAATTGAAAGTCGACAAACCTAGCATTATCGGTCGCAGCACATCTAGGGTCTCGAATGATGACCGCGCCAGCAGAGCGTATGGAATTGGCAATCCCGTAGCATGCATCGGTCGTAACGCCGCCAGAAGACAAGAACTCTCCGATGTCAAAGACGGGAAGGGAGGAGCCCAACGAATTGTGCAAGCCTTGTGAGCTCTCCATTACGTTCCCTCCCGTTTCGGACCTCACTCAACCTGTGTTGCCGCCAAGTCAATCAGGTTGTAAACAAGCATTCGCTGCGCTACAGGTTATGTACCATCGTAACAAAGAAGATGATATGAGGTAAATTTACACTGTTGACATGGGTAAGCGGCTCCTAGCTATTAAGAGCGCTATATCAAGAATGTTCACTCTGGCAAAACGATCACCACCGGACCTTATCAGTAATTCCTTTGCTCACGGCGTCATGGTTTCCTGCACGCGGTCGTTCCCTGAGCCCTGAGGGCACGCAAATTAGGAAGCACTTCTCGCGACACGCGAGACCCGCGTGCGTTCGAATGGGGCGTACTTCCCGCGCTATTTCCACAAAGCGGCGCTTGCCACGCATGCAGCAAAATGGAGCTTGTGGAGACAAACTACGTTTTTGCACGCTTATGGCTGGTAGATACTTGTGGAATTCCATTAGCTTTATGGTGTCATGGCGGGAAAAACGCTTTCCCAAAGTTACTGACAGAAGCTGACTGACCTACGTACGGTAGGCCGTAGGCATCGCGTCGCAAGGAGCAGCGAGGCTGGGTGACAATTAGTGACAACTTTTGACTGGCGAGTGGTGAGATGACTGAGATCACAGATAAATCTGGGGAATGGCAGCAGTATTGTCTTCTCGTAGCAAACGAGGGAATACCACGTGCTGCACGTGATGAGCGGACACTGAGCAAATAATTGAGACTGGGCAGGGTACAACTGCAATCGTCAACGACTGCGGGAGAGCCTCTTATATATAGATATATATCCTCGCTAACGTGCAAGGAGTAATGCCGATCAATAGGTTCATGGGACAGACACATGAAGCTTACAGTGACAGGGGATTGAGGGCTCGCTTTTAATGCAGATATCCAGAACTCTGGTATCACCTGTGTGGTGCATGGCAATATTATCGCAATTGAAAGATGTTCACGGTACCGTGGCCTCTCCCTGACCGCATTTGAGGTCTTACACCAACGACTGCCTCGTCTGACCGCTGACTACTGGGGACCGCCATGGCTGAAATAGTAACTTCGTACAGAGCGAAATTGCAGGCTGCTCCCAAAGTGTTCCTCGAGGGCACCATAGCAATCGTAGGTTCCTGGCCTATAACTTGAACTGCGCTAAAAACTGTCCCTGTCTGCGTTGCCACTTCCGCCCCATTCCCCGGATGTGTTATGTTGGTGGATGCTAACTATGTTCCTCGTCTCGTCTGTGTTTCTGTGCAGGACAACAACAACGTAATTTCATGGACGCCCACCGCAACAGGCGCCGCAAACGCCGTGTCGTTCCCGATCAGCTCCATCAAAGGCATGTACATATTCGCATAATGTATTCGCCTGCCGCACGCGCCATAACCCACAACAGCGCTTGAATCACCTTGTTGTCAGGCAGAGGGCGAAAGTTGTTGGTGCTAGAATTCCTGGTAAATTTGAGGCCAGAGGAAGCACTTTCAATAATTGGCGTCTCCAGTGCCTGCATGCGCATTTTCGTAGACGATCAAGGGTATGCTTCCTGGAAGGACCATTCTTTTAAGAAGTGGCATGATCAATCTCGAAAAAGGTGGTAGCTTTGTGCCCTTCGGTGCTGCTTTGGATTGGGCGCAGGGACTGCATGCGGGCATGCACGGAGACGTTCATGAGTCTTGCAGATGCATGCCACATGCTCGAAACTATGGACGAGAACAGAAGGTCTTTTAGGCGTCTCTAATAAAAGGGGTATTGGATTAGAATCATCCTGGCATGGGATGCCGCTGCAGAAGCCTTTCTCTACTTCCTCACTCAGTGTACTATTGATCTCAGTGTCCGGTCATGTTTCCGTACGTTGTCAGACAAGTTGTCAGACGTTCACCAGCGAGTTGTGGAGCTACCAAGCCTGTGCTGCTTATCAGTCAAGTCACCCCTCCTTGCTCATTCTTAATGTCTCCAAGGCACACCTCTCTTGCCGCGCGTGCCGCATGCAGTGTGAGTGAGCCATGGACTGTCAGTCGTAGGTGCTGACGTGTCAGCGTGCACGGGCGCGAGTACCCACATTGCGACGTGCGACGGCATAATGCTGGTCGCTGGAGGTGCATGCACGGAACCGGGTTGCGTGTTTAGTAGCATTCCTGGTAGCATCCTTATTCATCAGCCGCACAAGAAAAGGCATCAGCAGAAGATATAAGAGCTTGGTCTGTGCGGCAACCGGTCCATTTGCATCCCAAGACAGTGATGACACTGACCCGCACGAATGCCACGTCCACAAGCACCTGACCAGGGAGTTGAGCCGTTCTTATTCACGAGCACCTGACAAGGGAGTTGAGCCGTTCATTATTAACAAGCACGGCAAGGTTACAGGTACCAGGATAAAATTGGCATCCATTTACCCTTATCTCTGGTAGATGGTATGTACATCTGATGTCCTGATTTGTGTTCCAACTATTGATTCAATTGGTAGCCTGTTACCCTGCAGCATCATGTACCAGGGCTACCTTTGGCACATTTTTCCCGGCTCATTTTCGCCTTTGGCATTTCTTTATGCTTGGGGGGGGGGGGGGTGTATCTGATGGTTGGTTTTCCATCTGGATCCCCAGTTGCGGGGGGCCCTGCATGTTTAATTGCGTGTCTGCCACCCCTCCTGCACACCTGATCCTTAAGAGGGCTGCGCACACATGGGTCTGCACGCTCCTGCACATGTGCATACGTGTGTGCGTGCATGTTTGTGTGTGTGTTGCGTTTTCATGTCTTTTGCCATGTGTGTGCTTCCGTGTCCCTTTGGGTGTGTTCATGAGTGTGTGTGTGTGTATGTGTGTGTACTTCCCTGCCGCTTTGCTTGTGTGTACTCATCAGTTGTGTATGCCCTCTGAATCTGTATGCATGTGCTCGCCCTTTCTTTCCATATGTGTGCACGCGCTATCTTTTCACATGTGTGCACGCGCTATCTTTTCACATGTGTGCACGCACCTTCTTTCCATATGTGTGCATGCCCTATCTTTTCATGATGTGTGTTTATAGTGGTGCGGGTGGGCTACGCCACCTCGTTCATATGTGTGTGTGCTTGTTCATCGGAATGCCTTGATGCGCCACCTGTGTGTGCCTTGATGCGCCACCTGTCGTGTCACCACGTAGACCACAAGCGGAGCAGCAGCACATCACCGCGGCCGCTGCTCCGGTTCGGCATCGTCAGACAGTCCTCTGATGACCCCCAGGTGTGTGCCCCTGCCAAAGTAGGCGTGCCTTTACCAGTGTAGACGTTGCTGCCACCGCAGGCATGCTGCTGCAAGATAGGCGTGTTGCTGCTCGCCCACGCATGCCCCTGGAAGGGAGCATGGGATGCATCGCGCATGCAGCCACAAGCAGCATGAGGCCCTTGGTCGCACGCCCTGCGGCACACCCACGCATGCCGTGTCGGCATCGTCACGCTGGTTCTACGCGAGAGCTGCTGCGGACTGATTCGTCATCCATGGGGGGGATTGATCCCACGAATGGCCATCAAACAGACAGTTGGGCCTGCACCATGACGCAGAGAGAGTCGTCTGTGGCCTGCGCACTTGAGGCAGTGAGAGAAGCTAGGGCGCCCTCCTTCCTTCCCGTTGTGCCAAGGGGTTGAAGGCTCCTTTATTGGTACCCGCGTAACGCACTCTACATTATTAGTAACTACTAGTATTTGGTTAAGTGCTTCATGGCTAGCCAAGGTATGGCATCCCTGCTACCACCCAATGTCTGATGTCTCCCATGGAGGAGAGCAGGCGATGTGTCGTTCAGGGCCAGGCAGGACTTCCCGGACGACCCATGCTTGCTTGAAGGCGACGCTGCACATTTTGAGACGATGCGTTAAAACGATGGATACGCCCCCCCCCCCGCTGCATTCCTGCCTTGCCTTACCTGCCCCTGGCTGCCCATGCACAGGGCAAACCGCTGGAGGCTGTGTATGTGTTCGAGTTTTCGGCAGCGCCCGAGCGCGATGCCTTCAGCGAGGCGGTCAATGGTGGGTGCCAGGCTTGCAAGGTGCTGAGGGGCTCTGGGAGAAGGAGGGGAGCGGGGGGGGGGTGTAGGAGTGGGGGAAGAGGGGAGGAGGCGATGGGGAAGGGGGGAGGGGGAGGGCGCGAGGGAGGGATTCTCCCTTTCTGGTTAAACCTGTCATGGGGTAGGCTGTGTTGATATGGGCAGATGAGTCGCTGCCATGCTTTCAGCTCAATTATTGAGGCTGCCTGCCTGATGGCCTTGCTGCCTGGCTGCCAGTTGATATGCCTTTCTCCTACCGTTGCTCTGCGGATACTGGCATAGCATATGATATAGGATTACGACAGGATAGGAACTTCCCCTCTTTTTCACCCTAGTGGTACTCCCCGTGTGTCACTGGTGCAATCTTCCTTTAAACGCAATGCGACAAGCAATGGCCCTCCTGCCGTTGCCACTGCCTCGTCCCAACCAACCACACCCATGCGTGTCATCTCTTTTCCAAAATGTCTATGTGTCACATACCTTCCTGCGATCCTTTGGCCTGCGCTGGTTGTGTCGTTGATGCCACGGTCACTATAGTATAGTAATGCTATGCCTGCGCTGGTCGTCTCGTTGATACCACGGTCACTGTAGTATAGTAATGCCCTGCCTGCGCTGGTTGTCTCGTTGATACCACGGTCACTATAGTATAGTAATGCTATGCCTGCGCTGGTCGTCTCGTTGATACCACGGTCACTGTAGTATAGTAATGCCATGCCTGCGCTGGTTGTCTCGTTGATACCACGGTCACTATAGTGTAGTAATGCTATGCCTGCGCTGGTTGTCTCGTTGATACCATGGTCACTGTAGATTGTAATGCTATGCCTGCGTCGGTTGTCTCCTTGATGACATGTAAGTTGCTGGTCCATTCATGTTTCTAATGTCCATGCGTTAGTATCCATCTGTGCCATCCACTCCCATCCGTCTCCTGCGATAAATCTCTGGCAGCAAGGAGCCAGGCACTGCAGCCACCACTTGCACAAGGGACCCCAGCTGCTGGCATGCCTCGCGTCGTCTCCTCCGCCTCCGTGGGGGCCTCCTCGTCGGCTGCTGGTTCCCCTGCCTTGTCCGCCAGGAGTGGGGGGACATCATCGGCGGTGGCCGGCACAGGGACGCCGGGAGGTGCTGGTGCGGGTGCTGGCACGGGTGGCAATGGGAGACCCCCCGCTAGGGCAGCGGCGGTGGCACCACCCCCCGTGATCACCGCAGAGGTGGCGGCGCAGCGAGCCAAGCTGCTTGGGAGCAACCGGTGGGTACTGGGTGTGGGGCTAGGGGTGGGGCTAGGGGGAAGGGAGAAGGGGGAAGGGGGAAGGGGAAGGGGGAAGGGGGAAGGGGAAGGGGGTGGGGAAAGATGAAAGGGGAAAGGGGAAAGGGGAAAGGGGAAAGGGGAAAGGGGAAAGGGGAAAGGGGAAAGGGGAAAGGGGAAAGGGGAAAGGGGAAAGGGGAAAGGGGAAAGGGGAAAGGGGAAAGGGGAAAGGGGAAAGGGAAAGGGGAAAGGGGAAGGGGAGGGGAAGGGGAAGGGGAGAGGGAGAGGGGAGAGGGGAGAGGGAGAGGGGAGAGGGGAGAGGAGAGGGGAGAGGGGAGAGGGAGAGGGGAGAGGGGAGAGGGGAGAGGGGAGAGGGGAGGGGGAGAGGGAGAGGGGAGAGGGAGAGGGAGGGGAGAGGGGAGAGGGGAGAGGGGAGAGGGGAGAGGGAGAGGGAGAGGGGAGAGGGAGAGGGAGAGGAGAGGGGAGAGGGGAGAGGGGAGAGGGAGAGGGAGAGGGGGAGAGGGGAGAGGGGAGAGGAGAGGGAGAGGGGAGAGGGAGAGGGAGAGGGGAGAGGGGAGAGGGAGAGGGGAGAGGGGAGAGGGAGAGGGAGAGGGAGAGGGGAGAGGGGAGAGGGGAGAGGGAGAGGGGAGAGGGGAGAGGGAGAGGGGAGAGGAGAGGGAGAGGAGAGGGAGAGGGGAGAGGGGAGAGAGGGGAGAGGGGAGAGGGAGAGGGGAGAGGGGAGAGGGGAGAGGGAGAGGGGAGAGGGGAGAGGGGAGAGGGGAGAGGGGAGAGGGGAGAGGGGAGAGGGGAGAGAGAGGGAGAGGGGAGAGGGGAGAGAGGGGAGAGGGGAGAGGGGAGAGGGGAGAGGGGGAGGGGAGAGGGGAGAGGGAGAGGGAGAGGGGAGAGGGAGAGGGGAGAGGGGAGAGGGGAGAGGGGAGAGGGGAGAGGGGAGAGGGAGAGGGGAGAGGGAGAGGGAGAGGGGAGAGGGGAGAGGGGAGAGGGGAGAGGGGAGAGGGGAGAGGGGAGAGGGAGAGGGGAGAGGGGAGAGGGAGAGGGGAGAGGGGAGAGGGAGAGGGGAGAGGGGAGAGGGGAGAGGAGAGGGGAGAGGGGAGAGGGAGGGAGAGGGAGAGGGAGAGGGAGAGGGGAGAGGGGAGAGGGGAGAGGGGAGCGGGGAGCGGGGAGCGGGGAGCGGGGAGAGGGGAGAGGGAGAGGGGAGAGGGGAGAGGGGAGAGGGGGAGGGGGAGCGGGGAGCGGGGAGCGGGGAGCGGGGAGCGGGGAGCGGGGAGCGGGGAGAGGGAGAGGGGAGAGGGGAGAGGGGAGAGGGGAGAGGGAGAGGGAGAGGGGAGAGGGGAGAGGGAGAGGGGAGAGGGAGCGGGGAGCGGGGAGCGGGAGCGGGGAGCGGGGAGCGGGGAGCGGGGAGCGGGGAGCGGGGAGCGGGGAGCGGGGAGCGGGGAGCGGGGAGCGGGGAGCGGGGAGCGGGGAGCGGGGAGCGGGGAGCGGGGAGCGGGGAGCGGGGAGCGGGGAGCGGGGAGCGGGGAGCGGGAGTCGCTTGCGGGAGTGTGCGGCATGTTGGTGGCAGCCCCCCTTGGCTGGCCGTGTCCTCATGAAGGTGGCCGATATCAATGACCACGTGGCGTGCTTGGATTGGGCGCTGACATGGATCTAAAGCAGTTTGTTTCAAGCAATCTTTACACATATACTGAGCACTGGAGAACATTGTCTATGACGCATTCGCATCTATGATGAAATAAAGAACGCATTTGATGGATTCTTATATTATCTATGATGGATTCGCATAAAATGGACTCCGCGGACATGGCCGGACTATGGCTGCCAGGGGCAGGCCGTTGGGCTTCCAACCTGCACTGGGTTCTTTCCGCCACTCCATGGTAGCCCTTTTCCTTTCCCTTCCCCCTATCCTTCCCCCTATCCTTCCCCCTATCCTTCTCCCTCCTGCTCATGCCTCATCCATATGGTAACCCTTCCCGTGCCGCGATCACCTCACGCCTTGTCCATTGCCCATACAAGTTCTTGACCCCTTCCCTCGTCGCTCTTGTCGGCATCCTCATGCCCTGCTCCTCCTTCCTGGGAGGCTGTACCTTTGTCCCTCAAGTCCTTCCCCCCAGTGCCTTAAGTCCTTCCCCCCAGTGCCCACATAGTGGCGCCCCCTCATGCCCTACGCTGCGGCCATGTGATTACCCCTCTCATGCCCTACGCTGTGGCCATGTCATTACCCCCCTCATGCCCTACGCGGTGGCCATGTGATTACCCCTCTCATGCCCTATGCTGTGGCCATGTCATTACCCCCCTCATGCCCCACGCGGTGGCCATGTGATTACCCCTCTCATGCCCTACGCTGTGGCCATGTGATTACCCCCCTCATGCCCTACGCTGTGGCCATGTCATTACCCCCCTCATGCCCTACGCTGTGGCCATGTCATTACCCCCCTCATGCCCTACACGGTGGCCATGTGATTACCCCTCTCATGCCCTACGCTGTGGCCATGTGATTACTCCCCTCGTGCCCTATGCTGTGGCCATGTGAATACCCCCCTCATACCCTTTTCTTGCTTATGTGATAACCCCCCCATGCCCTCCCCTGTTCTGCATACGTTCATGCCCCCCCATCCCCCCCCTCGCGTCGTGCAGCGCGCTGCTGGACCTGCACACCAAGCTGGTCGTCTCAGGCGTGGTCTCCGAACACGAGTTTTGGCAGTCACGAACGGTGCGTGGCGGGATGCACTGCGTGGCTTTATTGGAGTAATGTGTGGAGTGATGCGCGGAGTAATGTGTGGCGTGCTGGCCCTGTCTTGCCCCTGCCTTGCTCGCTGGAGTCACGTGGGACGCGCTGTGTCTTAAAGCCAGCTCCTCTACGCGATGTGCCAGAAGCACGCTGCCTTGTTCGCTGTGATGCGGTGGTGGTTGCATGGTCTGCTTGGGTGCATCGTTTGCCTGGTTCACTGGCGCCTTGGAGCCCTGAGAAGCTAGCCACCACCCCGTTTAACGATTGATGGCCCGGTACATGCACATCCATGCCTACCTGTGCCCCTTGTACTGCATACCGTCCCACATGCACCACCCAGGGAAAACGCGTGCGGCTTTGGTGCAGGCTTTCCGTTCTTCCCATCTACTAACATTTCCCATCAGTGTACATGGTATCCTGTGTGTGAATTTGGCGTGCATGCTGTAGCTGCCATCCGTCCCCGATCTGGGCCCCCACCAGCTCTAGGTTTGTCTTACGGACACAACGTTGAGATGCACAAAGAATCATGCACACCGAGGGGTCTCTTTCACAGCTGCAAACCGTCTGTAATTATGAACGTCCCCATGGCCCCCCGCCTCGCCCCACCTCTCTCCCTTTCGCCCCCTTTCGCCCCCTTTCGCCCCCTTTCGCCCCCTTTCGCCCCCTTTCGCCCCCTTTCGCCCCCTTTCGCCCCCTTTCGACCCCTTTCGACCCCTTTCGACCCCTTTCGACCCCTTTCGACCCCTTTCGACCCCTTTCGACCCCTTTCGCCCCCTTTCGCCCCCTTTCGCCCCCTTTCGCCCCCTTTCGCCCCCTTTCGACCCCTTTCGACCCCTTTCGACCCCTTTCGACCCCTTTTGACCCCTTTCGACCCCTTTCGACCCCTTTCGACCCCTTTCGACCCCTTTCGACCCCTTTCGACCCCTTTCGACCCCTTTCGCCCCCTTTCGCCCCCTTTCGCCCCCTTTCGCCCCCTTTCGCCCCCTTTCGCCCCCTTTCGCCCCCTTTCGCCCCCTTTCGCCCCCTTTCGCCCCCTTTCGCCCCCTTTTGCCCCCTTTTGCCCCCTTTCGCCCCAAGTTGCTTCTCCCCTTTCCCCCTCGCCACTCCTTGCCGCGCACTGTCACAGTGATGCACCCGATGGATGCCGTGTCACCGGTGGATGTGGCGATGCTGTTCGTAAAAGCCTTCCTCATCCCTCCTTGTCCGCGTCCATGCCTGCGATATGGATGCGGCATGCCCTCTCCGGCACACCCACACATGGCGGCAAACACACAAATGGCGGCGAGCCCCCAAATGGTGCCATGCAGGAGCTGTTGCAGGCGGAGGAGCGCAAATCCCAACAGAAAGTCGGCATCCCGAACGCCATGATCGCCGACGTTCGGCCGACCACCGACGGCAGGGTGTGTGGGGCCAGGTTTACATTGACCGACGGCAGTGTGTGGGGGGGCAGGTTTATAGTGACCGACCGCAGGGTGCGTGGGGCCAGATGTGGGGGCAGGTGTATGGTGACCGTGGCTGGGTGCTGGGGGGCAGGCATTACCATGGTAGACGGGGTGGTGGAAGACATGGTGGTGGTGTGTCAAACAGGCTGGTCGCAGGCATGACAGTGGCAGGAGTAACCGTGGCAGATGGCGGCAAGATGGCACCTAAGAGGCAGCAAATGGGCATGATTTCCTGTAGATGTCAACATGGTCTTGCTGCCAGGGTCAGGATTAGTGCTTGGTGACGTCGACAGGATTACAAGATATGTATGGCGCTAGAACCGTAAAAAAGGATCAGGCTCGGTGTGGAGTTAGATCAGTACAGCAGGGTGCGAGCAGGAAGGGTCACGTCGTTCCGCGTGAGCTCTGTGGCCGCAATCAAGTACGAGGGTTCGCGTGGGACAAAGGCTGGGAATCGGGGTGCGCCGAACCTTAATCACTGGTTTGCCCAAAGATTTTTCCCGAATAAGCCTACCCGTGGCATGCTTGCTCTGAGGTCACACACACGACATGCCACGCAAATGGTCCCACACAATGGTGCACCGGGGAGCGAATATGCAAGGAATCGCAAGGAGGAAACGATTGGTAAATAAGCTCCAGGTGGGTTGACCAGACGGCAAGCCTGCTGGTGTCACAGTCCTTTTGTTGCTGGCATGGACCGTTCATGAGGATCTTCCCTATACGTGCCTGTTGTTGTGGTTGTGGTTGTGGTTGGGCTTGGGCTTGGGCTTGGGCTGGGGCTGGGGCTGGGGCTTGGGCTTGGGCTTGGGCTTGGGCTTGGGCTTGGGCTTGGGCTTGGGCTTGGGCTTGGGCTTGGGCTTGGGCTTGGGCTTGGGCTTGGGCTTGGGCTTGGGCTTGGGCTTGGGCTTGGGCTTGGGCTTGGGCTTGGGCTTGGGCTTGGGCTTGGGCTTGGGCTTGGGCTTGGGCTTGGGCTTGGGCTTGGGCTTGGGCTTGGGCTTGGGCTTGGGCTTGGGCTTGGGCTTGGGCTTGGGCTTGGGCTTGGGCTTGGGCTTGGGCTTGGGCTTGGGCTTGGGCTTGGGCTTGGGCTTGGGCTTGGGCTTGGGCTGGGGCTGGGGCTGGGCTTGGGCTTGGGCTTGGGCTTGGGCTTGGGCTTGGGCTTGGGCTTGGGCTTGGGTTTGGGCTTGGGCTTGGGCTTGGGCTTGGGCTTGGGCTTGGGCTTGGGCTTGGGCTTGGGCTTGGGCTTGGGCTTGGGCTTGGGCTTGGGCTTGGGCTTGGGCTTGGGCTTGGGCTTGGGCTTGGGCTTGGGCTTGGGCTTGGGCTTGGGCTTGGGCTTGGGCTTGGGCTTGGGCTTGGGCTTGGGCTTGGGCTTGGGCTTGGGCTTGGGCTTGGGCTCGGGCTCGGGCTCGGGCTCGGGCTCGGGCTCGGGCTTGGGCTTGGGCTTGGGCTTGGGCTTGGGCTTGGGCTTGGGCTTGGGCTTGGGCTCGGGCTCGGGCTCGGGCTCGGGCTCGGGCTCGGGCTGGGGCTGGGGCTGGGGCTGGGGCTGGGGCTGGGGCTGGGGCTTGGGCTTGGGCTTGGGCTTGGGCTTGGGCTTGGGCTCGGGCTCGGGCTCGGGCTCGGGCTCGGGCTCGGGCTCGGGCTCGGGCTCGGGCTCGGGCTTGGGCTTGGGCTTGGGCTTGGGCTCGGGCTCGGGCTCGGGCTCGGGCTCGGGCTCGGGCTCGGGCTCGGGCTCGGGCTCGGGCTCGGGCTCGGGCTCGGGCTCGGGCTCGGGCTCGGGCTCGGGCTCGGGCTTGGGCTTGGGCTTGGGCTTGGGCTTGGGCTTGGGCTTGGGCTTGCGCTTGCGCTTGCGCTTGTGGTTGTGGTTGTTGTTTTCTCGTCATTGCCGCCGCTGCCGCCCCGGCCGTCGTCGTCGTCTTTTGCTGCTGGCACCGTCACATCCCGCTGCCCTTCATGGGGCTGCTCTGCAGGCCAACAAGGTACACTTTAAGCTGACCCCCGAGATCATCCGGCAGCTCTTTGTGGAGAAGCCGGCCGTCCACAAGGCGTACCTCGCTAATGTTCCCGACAAGGTGGGTGGGGAACAGTAGCATCAATTTCAAGGGGAGGGGGGGGGTCCATAGCATTTCAAAGGTGTGGGGGGAACGATAGCGTTTGCAAGGTGGGAGGGGGACGATAGCGTTTGCGAGGTGGGGGGGAGACGATGGCATTTGCAAGGAACGAGAGTGGTTGGGTTCCTATTTTCCAGGATGGATAGTGGGCAAGGTGGTGGTGTTGGGCGGCGGGGGGGATGAAGCCGGCAAGGCATACCCTTAGTGGACGCGGTGGGAAGCGTTTCGTTGAGCTTCCCCACCATGTATACCTTCGCGAGGCAACCGGTGTGGAGCTCACTCTGTATGCGATAGCCGTAGTGCCTTCATGTAAGTAGATGCGGACGTTTCGGGTGTGGTGTGGACGATGTGCTTTCGACGTCACGCATCGCGCATGCACCCCCAGTAGCTCGCGTTCGTGCAGCAACAGTCGAAGGTGCAGGAGGTGGAACGAGGTGCCATGGATGGTGAAGGGGTGCCATCTGGGTCTCAAGTCCTTTGGAATTCAGGGGGAGCAGTATGGAATTCATGGGGAGCGACAAGACCTGCAATCAGCTGGGTGCCACAGCTGATGGCAAAGCTGGTTGTAACATGCAGCATGCAGGGGCCCGTTTTCAAGTACTGATGCGCATGCCTTGATAAGTATATTGGGTTATCCACAGTATAAGCCAAACACAAGTGCGCATGCCTTGATAAGTATATTGGGTTATCCACAGTATAATCCAAACACAAGTGCGCATGCCTTGATAAGTATATTGGGTTATCCACAGTATAATCCAAACACAAGTGCGCATGCCTTGATAAGTATATTGGGTTATCCGCAGTACAAGCCAAACACCAGTGTGCATGCCTCCTCACGCACTAGGTGGATACCTACAAGAGGAGCCCCTAGCTCCTTGGGCTTGGAACTCAGGGGTCTATCAGCGAGTAGGACAGTGGGTAGTATGGGTCCACTTCTATACTGTGGCAGTATCGGTTTAATGGGTATTACTCATATGGGGATTACTCGTAGTACATGGTATGAGATTTGTTCAAATGGCCCTATTCTGTCAACCACCCCCTCCTCCTGCTGTTCACTCCCACTTAAACTTTTCCCCGAATTTTCACGACTGCACCCGTTGCACTGCCGGCGCCAGATGGATGAGAAGAAGTTCTGGAAGAAGTACATGCGCTTCGAGTACTTCAACCGCATGCGCGGCGCGGGCGGCGTGCAGGCGCAGGCGAGTGCGTCCGACTACAACGAGGACGACGAGGAGGACGCGGCGCTCTTTGCGCCCGACCTGGAGGCGACGTCGCAGGCAAACCTGAAAAAGGTGCGGCGCCTATTTCTAGATACTCGTTCTTGAGACCAGGCTTGTGTTACCATTTACCATGGGGTTTTCCCCGGCAGGCAAAACTGAAGAAGCTGAGAGTTATATTCATTACTTTTGGTCTCTGATCTGACATTAACGATGAGCAATCGTCTGGTAGGCCAACATGAAGGAAAGTGAGGAATGGTGTGCTGGGCTGCCTATGAACCCCAACCAAGTTCTACTGGGTGAGTTCTACGGGACTGGATGTGGAGCGGTTCTACTGTCGACCAACCTGCTGAAAGTTGGCGCGCGGTTTCCGTGATGGGCTTGGTGTAGTCAAAGATAGTTTGCATGTGTGTGTGTGTGCGTGTCTTTTGTGTGCGTCTATGTGCCTGCGTGCATTTTGTGCGTGTGTGCGGGCGTGTGTGCGTGTGTGCGGGCGGGCGGGCGGGCGGGCGGGCGGGCGGGCGGGCGGGCGGGCGGGCGGGCGGGCGGGCGGGCTGGTGGGCGGGCGGGCGGGCGGGCGGGCTGGTGGGCGGGCGGGCGGGCGGCGGCGGGCGGGCGGGCGGGCGGGCGGGCGGGCGGGCGGGCGGGCGGGCGGGCGGGCGGGCGGGCGGGCGGGCGGGCGGGCGGGCGGGCGGGCGGGCGGGCGGGCGGGCGGGCGGGCGGGCGGGACGGTCGTTTCGGTGGCCAGTGACCCAATCTGAACAAGGTGCGCATCCGGTGTTATGAATAGATTTCAATACCTTAATTCGGTGAGTTAGCATAAGTGGGTTATGAGCTAGATTCAGTGGGCGAACTTGAAAAGGGAAAAGGGTGCGAGCTGTGAGGTTACGATTTACTACATAAGCCATGAATACCTTGTGGCACCGACCACCACCAACCCACCTTGTGGCACCAACCATCACGCATCACACCTTGTGGCACCAACCATCACGCATCCCACCTTGTGGCACCAACCATCACGCCTTGTGGCACCGACCATCACGCACCAAGAATACCTTGTGGCACCGAACACGGGTGACCGGCTTCTGCTGGAAGGAGATGGCGTGTTGGGGTTTGCACAAACTGCTCATTTAAACTCACACAAAAGAAAAGCTATTTTTATCATAAAGCTTTACATTCTAGTACTATGAGTAGTCACCCTTAGTTATGTCAGTTATGTGTCCTGATATCCAATCACCATCCAAGGGCTGCGTGGGCAGGAAGCCCCTTCCCTTTCCTTTCCTTTGCCTTATTTCTCACCCTCCTGTCACCTTTCCATCCCCCTTTTCCGTCATGGACCCCCTCCATTTGAACCCCCTTCCATTCAAGCTTTTTTTCGCCAAGGCACGCTGGGAGTCCTGCCTCTGATCTCTGTGTGTGCTTGGCATGCCCATGGACAACCCCCCTCGTTGACAACTCCCCCTGCTGGTACGCGGCCCCAGGCCAAGAAGGCGGACCCACTGGTGAACATCATTGCCACGATGGATGACTCGTGCGTGTACGAGGTGAGGGCGGGATTCATAGTATTTAATACGTGGAGTATTTTTTATCTCTTACTATTTATCTATTTACTTTTTTTTTCTATTTATTTATCCATGGGGCAACCATCGGGGCCTCGCTGCACACGATGTGGACCCGAGTGTGAGGGCCAATCGTACATGGGGTGAGGGGGCAAGCGTGAGAGGGCATGTGTGCGAGGGTCGCTGTTGAGAGGACGCCAGCAGGAATGGGGTGAGGGGGAGAGGACACATTGAGGAGTCCTGACACTGCTGGACAGTGTCCCGTTTGCACACGCGGGGATGGTGTCCTCGTCACGTACGGGCAGGCTGTACTTGTTCCTGTGGGCGAATTTTGTGCAGCCAAGGGCGGCTCTTTGTCCGCCTGGTCTCGTGCCTAGCGTGTGGCGATGACTCTGGCATCTGCCACCCAGAGGACATGTGCCTGCTGTCGACGCATGTACTTGATTGGGCAGCTCGCGTGCAAGGGCTTTGCGAGGCAATTACGTTCGAACCTTCGGATCCTGATTTTCTAGCCGTGCGCCCTTTAACCTTGCCTGTCTCTGCCCTTTAGACTCGCCTGTCTGAACAGCTATGTGCATACCGCTGGCAGTGCACTGGGTATAAAACCTGTGCAGCCGCCAAGCGAACAGGTTGGTGATTGACACTGGCCGCCAGGTGAACCCCAATATTGATTTACTAACGTACCTCCTTCTTCTAATGACCTTTTTTTTGTTTTGAAGCTGGCATATGGGCCGCGCGTTGTAAGTAACTTACATTGGAAACGAGTAGCGAAACGGCATTCTGGATTGACACTCTTGGTGGAAATGAGTACGGTGATGTCTGTTGCATTCGGACCGCGTGCAAGTATGAGGGTCTTCAGTCAGCGCAGATAGCATGCAGCACATGACGGCTTGCCAGCCATCCTGCAAAAACACCTGACAGGGGCCATCTCATGGGGCAAAGGGTAAGACTTTTGAGGGTTCTCTTCAGGCCTGTCCTGAGAGCACAATACCTTGGCGCGGGGCCGCATCGCCAGGGCACCCTGAGCGAGTGCTGAGCGGCAGTGAGCGAATGGTGCAGTAAAACTGTCTCACTTGTATATCCATGATGATGAAACCTGTTCTTAGACACGTACTGCAAGGTTTTCTTCCTCGCCCTGTCTGGAACTCATATGCTTATATGCTTGAGCGCATGGTCCAATGGTCGTTCACATTACGCCGCCACCTGTCGGCGCTGCGTGGCGCCACAGGGCTACGGCACACGGGACCGTGCGGGTCGCGACAAGCCCGATGTCAAGGGACCGGTCAAGGAGACGTATCTGGGGGAGACGCGGCTCATCCACGACTTGAACCGACACGCTGAAGTGGTGCTGCAGGGGAGGGACCCTGGTGTGTTGCTGTTTGCGGCTGCCGACTAGATGATGATTCACCATGTTTGTGTGCACCATAGCGGGTGGTTGTGTGTGTGTTTTCTAGTATTCCTAGCGCGCCGTGTTGTCAGTTTGTTGTTTGGGATTAGGGTTGATATGGATCCTGGCCGCTGCGTTCGGTACTCTGTCGGTTCCGATGCCTGGGATGGATGGGTTAGTCAGCACATCCACCATGCCATGGTGGGCAGGAAGGGAGGACAATTTCGACCGAATGCAAATCGAAAAGGCAAGGCCCTTTATATTTTGGTTTCACGTAATACAAGGCTTTGCGGAAAGGATGGACACTGTAAAGCCTGTTGTTCCAGGAAACTTGAGGGGGGGGCTCGCCGACAATACATCGCATGCGTACTACCTCTCTGTACTGGGCTGCGGAAAGGCCTCCAAGGCTGCCAAAATGTTTCAGACCATACAACAGCATTCTCCTAGGCGTGTGGGGCTAGTCATTGAAAATTCGTAGCACGGGTGTAATGACAGCCCAGTACAGTGATGCGCCTGAAGGCCTTTTCTTAATTGTGGACATTTTATTTTTCTGTTGATTATTATATGGCTGTTTGCGACAATGCTGGAACATGTGCGCACTGGGGTTGGGGGGTTGGGGGGGGGGGGGGGGGGGTGTTCAGACCCTCCCATCCCCTGGTTGCGCTGAGGAGGGGGTAGGGGGTTTTGGGTCCTGACCCACCCCACCCCCTGGGTCTGGTGTTGGGGGCTAGCCCCCCCCCCCCCCCCCCCCGGTCCCCCCCCCTCCCCCTCCCCCCAAACGTGGGGGAAATAGCGTGGGGGCGTAGGGGGTGAGGCGCCAGCAACGCCCCCGACCCCAGGTACCCGCAGGGGCGGGTCTCCCCCCCCCTTCCCCGGTTCCCATTTTAGGGGGTGGGTCGGATTGACCCCCCCCCCTGCCCTGGTTGCGCTGACGGATGGCAGGGGGGCAGTGTACACGCGCTCCGGGATTGTTATGAACGGCCAGTTACCCATAGTCGTGGCCCATGGGCCGTGATACCGAGGTTGCGGTCATGAGTAATGGCCCGGTATCCTTGTTCCCCATGGCCTTCTCCATCAGCGCACCTCATTTGCCCGGTGGCATTTGTCACATTTGTTCTTGTTTGCCTGATGCAGATTCCGGTCGGCTGACAGCTGCGGCACCCCCAGGTGTGTGCGCACTGAGGCGTGGACCAGCACAGGTCACTTGGCTCGCACGCCCCCTTGCATGCATGCACGGAGGTACACAAGGCCAAGGGGGGCTGGGACCAGTTCACGTGACTCGGCTGGGAAGAAGCTCGTGTGGGTCGACCAGTTCAAAACTTTGTTTTGTTTCCCTCTGCTCTAATGGGGTTTAGGAGACATGGGTTTGATAATGGGTTACGAATGCGGCAGCCGATTGGACCCAATGCGGACGCATCCTCGCTTTTCTTGCCTGCATCCGTCAGCTACTGTTTGACATCGTGGCTAATGCTATAGTTATCAACTCGGGTGAGATGGTCCGGCGCAAGCGCCATTGCCATATGAGGGGGAGCTCGCTCCTGATATTATATCATGAGTATTTGTATTATGGCCATGTCCTTGACAGTTCCCAAAGTTTGCAATTGCCAAGTGGGCCCGGGCTCCGTTCCAAGGCTGGCTGTTATGCTACGAGTATACTACAGTTATACTATAGCTATAATACTAGTTTATGCTGACGATCTTTGTCTGTTTGTTTAAGTTTTGTGTAATTGTTTTTAAAACAAGATTAGCATAGTACGGCGTGGCATGCCTATGCGCATGACACGCAAGTACTTCCTTAGTGCTACCTTAAATGTATTTACTTCCTTAGTTCTACCTTAATAGTATTTGCTTCCTTAGTGCTACCTTAATAGTATTTACTTCCTTAGTGCTACCTCAGCAGTATTTGCTTCCTTAGTGCTACCTTAGCAGTATTTGCTTCCTTAGTGCTACCTTAGCAGTATTTACTTCCTTAGTAGTATTTACTTCCTTAGTGCTACCTTAGCAGTATTTACGTCCTTAGTGCTACCTTAGAAGTATTTACTTCCTTAGTAGTATGTACTTACTAGTTCCAAGGGTAGCAGTCATGCTACGAATATAGAATAATTAAAGGGCCTCTGTAAGTTGGGTGACTCCCTCCAGAGTGATCCCCAGTGTGCGCCACCCACAAGCATGTACGTGCGAATGCTGTCGTGGCTATAGAACGATAGCGCGTACGCATACGTCTCCTTTACCAGTATGTACCCAGTGCCGTGCTTACTTTGCTGTGGGGATGTGCTCACGCTGGGCGTGCCTGCAACCTTGCGTGCGGCAGCAGCAACTCCTGCTTCAGAGAGAACAACCAACGGCGTCGGTGGGGGCAGCAACGACAACGAAGAGGCGGTACCTGACGAGGCAGTGCGGCGGCGACTCGAAGAAGTGACGCGCATGGAGGACTTGCAGCCGCCACCAGCGCCCGCCTACGTGCCGCTCAATATACAGGTGCTGTGCTTGTGCTACTAAAACATAAAGGTGCCATCCAAGCGGCTTCCCGCCTATTTGCCGGTCCTCATTCAACTGCCTTAAGATGCGTTGCCCGGCAATGCTAGAAAAGGGTGCCCCAGGGCCTCACCTATCGCTAAGTAAGTTCAGGCTAGCAGTTATTTAATATGCTGTGTACATGGGCCTTCAGGGACCTGTGGGATGCTATCACGCGCTTTGGTTTAATGGCCTTCCAAGGCAACGGCTCCTACTACAGATGCTGCACGGTGAAGCCCCACGCCCCTTGGCCCGCGCAAGCCCCAGAGGGTCCTTGGCGTAGCCTGGTGTGAGGCGCGGGCGGTCGTCATGCCACATTGATTGTCGTTCGCGTGCTTTTTTACAGTATGGCAATGCAGCCACACCCACGCTCTGTTGACTGTTCATATGTCATAGTCATCTACTCAGCATGTTCGTGACTGGGGTACGTGGGGGCATGGCCGCAACCACCTCATTGATTATGTTGGGGGGATGTGTGATGTGTTCACTGTAGCATACAAGGGGTTTCATTTAGTCACGCCATGCACAAGTGACGGTGGGACACTTGGTCTGCGGCACCAAAAGCAGCCCGGACGCAGTTAGGCGCACCCAAGCCCTGTCCAGCCAAATTTGAAGTCAGGCGAGGCCATGTGCAAACCATGGTTGGCTCCCTGGGTGGAAAGGGCATCTCAAGGATGTGCTGCTACACATCTACAGTCAATTCTTTGAACATAGACTTTCACCCTAACAGCCCCCCCCCTTAGTATTGACCCTAGTTGCACCACCTTATCCTGGCTGCAGCCCCCCCCCCCTTAGTATTGACCCTAGTTGCACCACCTTATCCTGGCTGCAGCCCCCCCCCCTAGTATTGACCCTAGTTGCACCACCTTATCCTGGCTGCAGCCCCCCCCCTTAGTATTGACCCTAGTTGCACCACCTTATCCTGGCTGCAGCCCCCCCCCTTAGTATTGACCCTAGTTGCACCACCTTATGCTGGCTGCCGTCCCCAGTTCCCCACCAAGCTGCATGAACAGTAAATAATTTTTTTGTTTCTAATCTCACTCCACCCCCCACAACCCCCTCTCCCCTCCCCCCTTCTCGCCCCGTAGGATCCTCGCATGTACTTTGACCGTGCGATCGACGGAGCAGAACCAGCGCCAGCAACGGTGGCGGCGGCGGCAGAAGCGGCACCCAGCAGTGGTGCAGCCCCCCCCCAACCGGCCTCGCCGACGCACGATGGCCGCGCCTGGTTCCTGGAGCAGCTGCAGGTCATCCCGCGGGAGGTTCGACCAGGGGCCCAGCGGGACGCCCTGGTGACAGAGGCCCTGGCCGCGCAGGTGGGTGCTCTGTCCGGCCACCGGTGCGTGGATGGGTTGCGGTTGACAGGGTACTAGGTTTTCCGGGATGATGGTGAGGGCATATGGATGGGTGGCGTGGATGGCAGGTTTCGTGCGTGGGATTCCTCCCTCGTGGTGAACTAGAAGTGCGCATGCCTTCATCTGTTTATAAAGAATAAATTAGTCACGACGCCCAAGGGGTGATAGGGTCTCATGCAGCTGCGGTTAGTGCGGGTTGTGGTTTAAGTGCGATCGTAAAGGGCAAATTATCGCCATCGAACAAGTGGACGTGCAGTCATGGAGGGCAAATGATGGAACAACGGGGCCTGTCCCACGTGGAGTGCGGCTTCTCATGGGCACGCCCCTTGAGTGGGTTGTATTCAAGTATCACTGTATCGATGGAACTGTCTAGTATCCTTCATGCACAAGCTTCTGCTGCGTTACATCGACCAAGGGCACCAGGGGTTTAAGTCCTCCTGTGTTTTGGCCGCTGTTTTGCAGGGCGTTACCAATGCCCTCAGTTCACTATTGCGACCGCCGCTTGGCACTTTGGATCGTAATTGCACATAGTGTTATGGTGACCTGCATAATGCTGACACCTCGCGAAACAAGCGCCTGCCTCTCACACCTGGCTGATGAGAGCATTGTGAAAAGTTACTCGCCCATCTAATCTCAATTTATATAGCCACATCATCCCCTCGTCCGCAGGTCCTGAAGGACGTCCAAGCCTCCATCTCATCATCCCTGGACGGCCCCAGCGGTGCCGCCACCGTGGGGCCGGCCGCCAGCAGCGCCGCGTCCCTGCCCAAAGTGGTCGCCGATAAACTCCTCGACGTGCGTGCGCTGGCGTGTGGTCTGCCTGTTGTTTGCTGGCACGTGGCTGGGTGCCGTGCGCTGGCATGTGGTCACTGGTCAGGTGCCATGCGCTGGCATGTGGTCGGGTTGCGTGCGCTGGGATGTCCATGTAGCGTGCTGTAGGAATCGCTACTCGCGGGCGTGATATTGAGCTACATGGTACTCGCATACATGAGATTGAGCTCAGTTCTCCCGGGCCCGATGTCAGGGCTGAGAAGCCATCTGTATGCGCTTTACGAAGCTGCATATACAGGGCTGTGAGGCCACTGTATTGACTTAGATCTCACCGCCCTTGCTCTGGCCATGTGTGGCGAGCCACCAAAGTATACCTCATGTGCTGAGCTACCGAAGTCGAACGTCTGTTCCTCTCTGCCTCCGCCTCCGCCTCTGGCTCCAGCTGTCGTTCGGAGCGTGTCACCGGAATGAGTAAAGCGTGTCACCGGAATGACCCATCCACACAAGCTTGACCTGAGGGTTGCCACGGGCAGGCAAAATGTAATCTAGGATCTGCCTCTGCATGATGCATATTATCCACGTTTTATTCTCACACAAGTTTTAAGGGTGCATACCAAGTGGCTGGTTTCCCAACCCCAATACCGAACCATTCTGCCCACCTCACCTCCACCCACTCCCTGTTGATTTCCGTCACTCGCCCCCGCACTCATCGCCCACTTCTTTATCCCCCAGGAACATCTTTTTGCCCTCTCCACCCTTCCTTCCCATAATCCCACCTGAGCGCCATCAGTCGACGAATTCCATGGGGAAGGCTTGACCGTTTTCTGCTCCTGCTGGCATGGTTGGCCCCTCGACGCACAGGCCGCGTCCACCGCAGAGGAGCTCCTTCGGCACTTCTGGCGCTCGTACCCGATACGCAGCGCCGCGGTTGCTAGCAAGGTGGGGCGCAATTAGTTTAAACTGTCATGGATCACGGGGGGGCAAAGCCTTCTCATTGTCTATACACACATTTTGTACTCAATTCAGTTCAGCGGGCCAATAGACATCATTGCCTTTGGGGGCAGAAAGGTGGGGCACAAGGGTGGGGCAAAAAGTTGGGCAAGAAAGTGGGGCAAAAAAGTGGGGCAAAAAAGTGGGGCAAAAAAGTGGGGCAAAAGGCGGGGAGGGGCAAGTGGGGGGCAAAAGGGTGGGGCAAAAGCGGGATGCAAAAGGGGGGGGAGAGTGGGAGGAATAACGTCAGATATCGGGGTGCAGGATGGGGCAAGGTAGGTGTCAGGGAATATATTCCCAGTGTACACTTGCCAGCTTGTTATTTTATATTGGCAGGTGGCATGTTTTGTTTTCATGGCTGTTTGATGTTCATGGTTAATGTTGTGGCAAGTATTGCACTTTGTATTGCAGCATTTATTTTTCCACGCCAAGCATACTTTTGAGAATATGCCGCAACATCCTTTCAGAATATGGCGTGACATTCTTCCCAGCACGATATACAGTGCATTGCTTGAAAACTCGTCATATTAAAAATTTATTCATTATGGCTGGCATAGCAGCAAACCGCGCAGAGTGAGCTTTTTATACCGTTCAAAGATTCATCACTAATACTGTGAATATGCTATACGGATAGCGATAATTCCAATATGCTACGAATATGCGTGGGATATGCTGGGAATAATGTCACGTCATATTCTGAAAGGATGTAGCGGCATATTCTCAAAAGTAAGATCGGTGTGGAAAAATTAATGCTGCAATACTTACCACAACATTAACAATAAACATCAAACAAACATGAAAACAAAGCAGGCAAGCTGCCAATAAAAAATAACAAACTGGCAAGTGTACACTGGGAATTGATTCCCTGACCACCCCCTTGGACACGGCCAGGGGTCGACTCCTGATTGTGACTATACTATGTCCCATCCTCTATTCGTATAGCAGGATAGTTGTACCATTTCTAGTCAGTCCCAGCACACAGGGCTTAAGGACTCCGACAAGTCAGGCACAGGGCAGGTGGTTGTGACAACACCCCCCTCAAACGCATGCCCATAACAGGTGGGCAAAGATGCTTTCAGGACAGAACCATTAACCTTACATTTGTGCTTTAAGGACAAGCATTGAACCACAGGTTTTTTAAGGACAAAAAACACTGAAACCTTGGTACTTGAAAGTCAAGTACTATCTAAACAATGTGCATTGAAGGTAGGAAGCACGCAATTTTTGACAGTTGGGCATGGTGCCATCTGGGATTATCAGGGTAAGTTCATCTACATGGTTCCTGCCCAAGGATGTACCGTAGCTTGTGTAAAAGGCCCCACTTGTGATCAGACATCGGATGTCAGGGCTACCTCACGCCATTTTGCTCGTAAAGAACTTAAACCTGTGATTCGTCGGCCATGCCTTTGGATGTTTGGCACGCGGCCTGGAGACACCAGGGAGCTGGGGCCCGTGCCCAGCGGGCAAACACGGATGATGGGTTTCTTAGGATGCCTCCGCTAGCGTGCTTCCTACGCTCCAGTGGCAGACAACGCGCGGTTTGTACCACACTACATCATCGCGGCCGTGGCTAAAGTGAGAGTAATAGTAGCACTAAAATGATACTACTAGGAGTTCATGATGCCAATGAGACAACCAGATATTGTATAACAGATATGGCTATTGTATGACAAAGATGGTTTGTTTGCGGTAGCGACCCATGTAACACCACGGCCATACCACACACTTTGGCCTCTTCTCATGCCACATACTTTCTTCGGGACGCTGGGCCAGCGGCCTCTTCATTCCCAAAGTCGTTCCAATGTCAACATTCAAGAATCCATGCACTCGGTTACATGAGCTAATTTGTGTACATGGGGTCAGGCGGTTATCTTTTTGCTCGCATGGGGGGTTGTGTAAGCTGATGACATGAGCCTACCATGGGCATATTGTGCGTGAGCTGATGGGCATCCAAGGTGGCCCTGACCTGATCCATTCTGTGCGTGGCCATCCAAGGCTGACCCTGTCTTCGCCGATTGCTGGCCGCCCGCTGTGGGTGCTGCCATGTGCATGTGTGTGCTGCACTCGCTATGCATACTGGCGTGGAATATGCATGCTGCCACCGGACATGCGTGCTGGCACCGGCCATGCGTCCTCGTGCTACCCATGCGTGCAGGTCAACCGCGTCAAGGATGCCATGGGCAAGCTGTATGATGACCTGCAGGTATGCTGGCGAAGCTATTTACAGGCTCGTGTGTGGGCGCTGGTGTATAGCAACCTGCCGGTATGCTGGGATACGTGCAAAGTCAATGCACGGTGTCATGGCTCAGGGCGTGTGAGGACATTCCCTGGTGATTGAGTAGAACACGGCTCCCAAACAAGGAATACGACGTTGTCACTACCTGAGGAACCGACCTAGCGTCGCCAAGCACTGGCGGCAAGTGTCCCAAGGAATAGTCACCTGAGCCCCTCTCCGTCCCCCCCAGCAAGCGGCATGGATAGGTTCTCTGGCTACGCCGTGCCCTGTGAGCTTTTATGTTGTTTCTAAAGACTGGTGTTTTACAGAACATTCGTCCAGTGCCCCACGGTGTCGTGCTTACCCTTAGTCGTGCGCGCGATGTCTTGTTCATCCCTGCACGCGGGTGTTCCGGAGGCCAGGACGACCGGTAACCTTGTAATTAGTAATGGCGCACTATCTGTTTACTTACTCATACTTTTTTCCTCGTCATTCTGCATTCCTCGCCAAATTTCGGTTTGCGTCACGCCGTTTGCCGTGTGCTGGCAGGCGACCAAGGAGCAGATGCCGACCGAGTACCGAACGGCCGTGTTCCAGCTGGTGCAGCCCACGCTGCAGGTGTGTTCGAACGTAGAGCCTTGGAGCAGCACGGCGTGAGTGTGTTCGAACGTAGAGCCTTGGAGCAGCACGCTGCAGGTAGGATGGGACCTAGAGCCTTGGAGCAGCATGCTGCAGGTGCGTTCGAACGTAGAACCTCGGAGCAGCGCACTGCAGGTAGGATGGGACCTTGCGCACGCCACGCTGCGGGTAGGCCACTAAGCACCCACCACACTGCAGGTAGGATGGAACCTTGGAAGCCGCACACTGCAGGTACGTGGTCCAGCATAAGAATGTGTGTATGTCTTCCAACGGGGGCCACTCGCTTGTTATACCCCCACCCCCCCACCCACCCCCCACCCACCCCACCCCCCCACCCCGAAAATAAATAAATTAAGAAATAAAAAGCTGCAGCAAACATTGTCCGTGTTGCCGCATGCCATGCCATGGCTGCAGGCTCTTATCTTTGATCAGGATGCAATGCAAGTGCGTAGGACAGATACACACCCAAGGTTGGGAAGGCATTTTCACAAAATTGATCAATGCGTAAATAACACCAAGTGCATGTTTCGCAGCGGAGACCTGCATCACCCCTCTCCCTTTCTATTCGTGTTTGTTTGTTTTTGCTGACTAAAGCAAGGTGTTTTTGTAATGCAGAGATGTATTGTAGAGCCGTCATGTGCTATGGTGATATTCTGCAGCCATTAAAAACTCACATGTGCTTGGTTTTATGTCTATCTACTATATGATTTGTGTCAGAGACATGTTGCTTCCGCCACTGGGTAGTCTGCACAAAAGGACCTGGCTGGCACCCCTGGAATCCTTAGCTCATGTGTTGTGTGTGTGCCCGTGCCACTGCTGCATGCCACAGGCGCTGGATGCTGCGTTCGCCAAGTACGAGGCCGAGAGCCGAAAAATCTTGGCCAAGAGGAAGCAAGTGCCTGGAAGCGCCGGGATCGCAGTCACTTAAGAATAATCATGATGAAAATCACCGTCAGTCTCCTGTTTTGGACGGGTCCGATAACTCGAGACGCATCTAGAGGACCCTTAATTTAGCAGTATATGTTCCTTGCTGACCTAATCTTTTGAGGGGGTTGTGTCCAATGCTCAATCTTCTGCCTACAGGGAGATATCCCAGCAACAGTTCGAAGCAACTTTGCATCTATATCGATCCATGTGGAAGTGCATTCATATATAGGCAGAATGCATGTTATGGTGGCTTTTGGTGGGGAATCGAAATGCATGTATGGGATTCTCCACGTGGATTAATTAATTAATTAATTAATTAATTAATTAATTAATTAATTAATTAATTAATTGATTGATTGATTAATTAATTAAACTCACGAGTGCTCCCGTTGGGGAGTCACGGAGCACCGAAGTGCTTGTAATCCCTGTACGTGCACAACAGGAAGAAACATGTGTCGATGTCCAGCCCCCATGCATGGCTTGTTGTTGATATAGAAGTCCCGGCCCTGCCAGTGGACTTTGGGCTCCTCTAGGCATTGCTTGTGGCGGCCGGAGGATAAAGGTGGGCCACAGCTCGCGTCGCTGCTGCTGCTGCTAGCCATGCGCGAGAGTCACGTACGTCGTCATTCAGCGACCATGCAGGGGTGGAGTGCAGAGTCTTGCATGCATGCTGCCTTGCAAGTCGAAGCGCGCCTTATCCTCTTGGGATCGAGTCAAAGGTGAGCAGCACTGGCGGGGGAAACTGCATGTCTTGTCCCGCGAGCACAGGGCAGGAGGCATACCCTCGCAGTGGCGATGTTGCATTTGCCCCCTACATGCACTGGGGGGGTGAACCCCATGCGGGTGAAGGAGCGTGCCCGTCAGCTTAGCGTCATGCAAGAGATCGAAGTCCGCGGCATCCCCCCAAAGGTCCATGGGGACAAGCGACGCAGAATCACATGCACGGCGCAGGTAGTAACCCCGGTCCGGTCGCGCTCAGCCGGTGGTCTCCTTTCGCTCCGTGTCCAGCTCCTGCAGCTTGGTGGCAATCGATCAGGTGTCAGCGGTTGAGGCCGCTTAGGACTTGCCACAATGGGTATACACAGCTGCTGTTGCTGATCGATGGCTGCTTAGTTAGTCTTTCTTTGTACGTGCAGTGTAGGTCGGCATCTCGTTCAGCCACGAGCCACGTGCGAGCCACGAGGTAGCCATGGCTGACGGCGGAGCTCATAACTTTCATGTTTGTGCACCCAATTCGGCTGTGAATATCACAATCGCTTCGTCTTTCTAAGACGCACACGCTGATATAATTTCCCGAAGCGCTATTACGCAATATATATTCATTGAGAATGATAGATTACGGAGGTGAGATAGGCATGCAACATAAGGAAAAACCCGAGAACTGGGAGAATAACCCTGAAGAAATTAATAGTAATCTGACACAGACATCCAAGGATCACGCCAGCGGCACATGAGGTACAACTAACTATACATCACAAAACTACACGCAGCAACAGCGCTGCCGGCCCACCATGCAGGCCTGGAAGGAATCTAGACCGCATGGGTCGCGACAAAGTCGGCCCGGGTGCGGCGGAATAACACATCATCCACGCTGCGAGTGAGGGCGAGTGACAGACGCTGCCGCCAATACGAGGACCACGTACGGGCCGACCACGGGGCGGTCTGACCCTCGAGGTCGAGGCGGTCTTCACGGCGCTGGCAGCACTCGTGGAAAAACTCCGCTGTCTTGGGGCCCATGGCCCCGAACTCCTCAAGGACAAAGGGGATGACCCGGTGGGGCCCCACATTGCCGTAGCAGGCAAACTTGTCGCGCTCAGCCACAGCGGCAGCAGCGCCGGCATCCACAGCCGCCCGGAGGATGTGGCGACCGGAAAGCGGCCGAGCCACGGAGACATCGATGAGCAGGTCCACGGCAACCCTGCCCGTCGTAGTCAAGCACGGTAATGTCGGGGCGGTGGTTGGGTGAGTAGAGGGCGGCCCCATCCGCGTCCTCGCACTTGATGGTGGAGTGGGGAAAGACCGACCGAACCATGGCACACACCACCCGGAGGAGAGCGGTATGGAGATAGAGGAACCAGTTCTGGTTCTGCTGGCCACCCATGCACGCGATGTAGTGCGTCCCAGTAGTATCCAGAGCAAGCCCGCAGCTGCCGCAGGACGCACCCGCCGTGATGAGAGGTTGCGGGGCAAAGAGCTGGTGGCGGAGAGCGATGGCATAAAGGGCCGGAACCAGTGTGAACAAAGGGCTCATGGGGAGGGCGCGCAGGAATGCGGACCCCACGCTCCCCTCAAGGGAAACGGAGTGAAGCCAAGCCTTCCCCTGATCGTTCAAGCTCGCATGCAGACCCATCCAGTCGGCACAGTGTAGTATACCCGCGTAGGTCTTTTGTTGTTTTTCATGAACGCAGGCAGGGAAGACACTAGGACTGACGACAGTGGACACGCCGGGCGTGCCCCGGGGCAGGCGACGGTGGACGGCCTGAGCGGGGCGGACGAGGTCGCAAGCCTGCTGGATCCCGAGGTAAGAATCCTGCACAGCCTGCACAAAGGGGAAGGGGGATGGGGTGACCAAGTCGGGAATGGCGCTGACGGCGCTGGGGACCAACCGGCGGATCTCCGCCCAGGCCTGAGCAACAGAGCCAAGGAAGGCGGCGGGGGTGAGGCGGGCGGCGCGGGTGAGCCCACACCCGCCCATGCGGCAGGGGAGGGTGGCCAAGCGCATGGAGTGAGCTGGCAGGCTAGGGCCGGGGAGGAGCACCTGCAAGGCGGCCTGAATGCGCTCGTCATGGCCTTCCGCGGCAAGCCGCACCAAGTGGGGGGGAGCGCCACGGAGCCAGTGAACCACCCGCGGGTGGGCGCAAAACCACAGGAGGAGCCCTTTGGTCTGGGGGTCCTTGAGGCGCGCCCAAGTCTCAATTACGCAATATATATATTAAAAATATAATTACTTACAGCAGAGTGAAATCACTCAAACCAAAGCAAACGCCCAGCTATAAACCTATATACAGAGCCATGTCAAAGCTCTCTACTACGATAAGACCAATGGAAACTCCTAACGGGAGGAACCTAATAGCCCTGCCGCACCGCAAAATCAGCCCGCGTACGGCGGAGCATGATGTCAGCCATGGCCCGAGTCAGCGTGCACCGACAAGGGCTGATGCCAATATGACGTCCAGGTACGCAATATATATGACGAGCAAACGCTCCTCGACGCTACGCAGCCTGGCGGGCCGCTGCGCTAAGCCCTGAAAATATGTCTGCAGCTCCGGCTGCCATGCTTTCCCCTCAGGTCCGGCAGGCATGCAGCGGTGACACTAGTCGCGCACCATGGTGGTCGCCCCGTTAACCCTCCCGGGCTTAATTAATGCCTCGCCCTCTGCATCGCCTGAGCCCAAACGCAGCCGCCCAGCCGAACCTAGCTGGTCTGAGCGCGACTTCGACGTCGACAGGTTATTTTCCACCTTTAACCGGTCAACAGACCCAGCTATTTCGACATGCCACCCATCAAGATACTGGAGCTCGTGTTTTATGGGTCGTACGCCTCCCTCCTTGACCTGTGCCAGCGCCTCCAAGCCCGTCATCGCCTCCGCAATGGACCTGACGGCCGGTTTTCTCACCGCGGACCTGACCACCTGCCCGGCTGATCCCGACCGCGCCTTCATGAGCTCGCCCCCAGGGCTCTTCTTTACCATCCGGAGCTGCCGAAGACCTCTGGTGGGCCCCCTCCCGGCCCTTGAACGAATCCACCTTCCTCCTCCACCTCCAAGAAGCCATCTCACGTGAGTGAGATCCCTGTACAGCACGTGACGCCCCTAGCTGCAGGTGCATGTGGCAGCTGTGGGCCGCACGCTGTCTGCTGAGCTCCCCACAATTTCCGCCGCCACCTCCACCCTCCTCGCCTCCGCCCCCCCCCCCGCGGCCCTGCACCGCCTCGATCCACCGACGCCATCACCGCCCAGCTCCGTGACATCGACAAGCGTCTCCAGGACAACGCCATCGCCATATGATAGTCGAGTGCCTGCAAAACACCGCAGGCATCACCACCCAGGCGGTGAAGGACATTGCCGCCAAGCCAGCCCCCGCTGGGCTGGCTGGTGATGCTCCTCCCACCCAGACCTGGGCGGACATGCTTAAGCAACACACCACCTCCACGTACCAACTCCGTCGGCGCAGCACTGTCAGCTCCAGCGGCAGGCACTAGACCTCCGCGAGGAGGCCGAGCTCGCCAATTAATCGCAGCCTTAACGTCATCCTCAAGAACTTCGACATGGGGGAAGGTGAGAATTCAATCCGTGACGCTTTAACAGGCGTTTGAGCGAGAAATCCTTGGTCGCATGGTGGGCCTTAACGGTGATCATCTAGTGCTTAACGGTTGGGGGATGATGCAGACGATATTTGTTTAAACTTTTGTGTAATTATTTTTCTAATGAGATTAGCATAGTACTCCGTGGCATGCCTTTGCGCATGACACGCAAGTACTTACTTACTTACTTAACGGTGAGATCAAGCTGGTCGCCCACCGCCTTCCCCGCTCGCGGGGTAAGGCAGGGGCGCCCCCACTTCTTCTCGATCACCTTTAAGAACCCGGCGGACAAGATTTCTTTTCTCAGACGCCGCAAGCGGCTCTGAGAAGACTCACTTGATCACCCTCAGTGGACGACGACTTGACCCTGGCGCAGCAACAACGGCGACGGGAGCTATCAGGCCGACCTACCTCCAGCTCCGGCATGCAGACCACGGCGGGTAAGCCAGTGTACTGGAAGGGGGCGGCCATCTACGTCGGCCCGACAAGCCCTGGCAAGCGACCCCCGCGGCCCCAGCGACTCCAGACGCCCCAGCTTAGGGGAATACAGCAGCAGTAGCGTAGAATAGTCAGGCCGGCCTAGCCACCGTGCCGGCCTTGTACATCATCGGTACGCCTACTAGTACCGGCACTATTGTTAATCCACTCACGGTCCTAAATTTAGGACTTTGTCCTAAATTGTCCTAGAGGTCACTATAACCGAGGTACCGGGTAGGGGGGGTCAAGTGCTATATGGTCCGTACCCCATGTCCACCGTACCCGGTATGATGTACCCGACCCGTGGTACCGGCACATGGTACCCGGATTCCGTACCCGGGTACCGGGTATTTGGGCGGGAAAGTAGGTACCTCGACCAAAAATATGAACGATTTTGGAGCGAAAAAGTGGATGCGGGAACGATGCCTCGCGGTAATGGCGGCCTCAGGGTCGGAGCTCGTGTAAGCGCGTTAGCGTATCTTTTTGACGAGCCAGGCCAGAAAAGGGAAGATAGGTGGTCCTACCAGCGTGCTGTTGAGGCTGGCGTCAATTGGCGCACGTTTAGGATTTCGGGAGTGGTGGTTAGTGTGGATCGGTCGGATGTTACCTGCACTTGGGACATCGATGGCAGCACTGAAGCAATAAAAAAAAAGGACTTGCGGGTGGAGATTGGGCCTGAAAATGATTCGGACGATGAGTCTAACCATCCCGAGTCTGATCGCGAAGAGCCAGGCCAGGGCGCGGTCGCTGCTCCCTAGCCTAATATGGATTTGTACTACAGCACTAGTACAAATTGGTTTTTTTTCAACATTGTTATTTAATGCCTCTCATAGGTCCAAAGCATGGAGGTCAGTGTCCCAACATGTGGTGACACCGTGACACCGTGACACCGTGACACCGTGACACCGTGACATCACAACACTAGCATTTCACAGTTTGTATGATGTCACATGGTAATGTGACGTTCAGCACTGGTATCATGATGTCCACATGTAAGCTAAAGCGCTGCCCAACATGACGTGACACCGTGACATCATGACACCGTGACATCGTGACACCGTGACACCGTGACATCACAACACTAGCTAGCATTTCACAGTTTGTATGATGTCACAAGGTAATGTGATGTACAGCACTGATATCATGATGTCCACATGTAAGCTGAAGCGCTGCCCAACATGACGTGACACCGCACGACATCATGACACCGTGACATCGTGACACCGTGACATCGTGACACCGTGACATTGAATCTTGCTATGTATGGAGATATCGTTTTTCACTTCTCTAACTTGAGTAATGCAAGCACAAGGCAACATAATTAGTTTTGAACCCCTGAAAAGAAAGAACCTTACATGCCCTACGTCTCAGAACACTGTTGCATCATGCATGACACCAGGACACGGTGACAAAGTGGCATGGCACAAGATACAACTGCATTTGACACCAAATATTGATAAGGCTAAACAACTAGCCTTCATTCCTAAATAGCCATGCATGCATCACATTCTTTACTGAAATATGACATGGATCTACTAAGTCAACCATGCAGTCACATGTGAGTCTCAAACCATTAAAACAGGTATGCGCATATGTGTATTCCATCTGGGTTTGATGCCCAGGCGCATACCATTAATTAGACAACTAGTCCAAAACAATGCATGTCTCACTTAATAGTCATCATAATACACATCTTGTTCCAGATTGTTATTTGGTATTTCACCAGACGCCTCCGAGGCACTGCGTCCGATGATGCCTGGTGCAAAACAATAGCATTTATAGCACGCAAAACAAGAAAGCAAAACAAGAAAGTTACGTATTTTCTCCGACACCAAACGTCATCGTACCCTCCATGCAGCAGCCTCGTGCAAGCTGAATTGCATAGAAGCTGCAACTACGATTCTATTCATGAAAGCATACAGGCAGGCAGTCGACATCCCAAGCAGGATAACCCCCCTAAACAACAACCCCTCGCGGGGGGCGCGTGAAAACGGCAAAGGCAAAGCGGAGCCCGCCGCCTTTGGGCGGGCGGAGCGGAGCCTTTGCCGTTTTCACGCGCCCCCCGCGAGGGGAATTTTTTTTTGGAAAATGGGGCAAACCATGGGGGTTTTCTTACGGAATTTACCTGCGATCTTCCTTGCGATGCAGTTTTGCCTGGTCGCTCGCGCCCCCGTCCGAACCGCCATCAGAGGCTGCATTAATTCTATTAAGCTCATTCAGCGCGCCCCGGACGTACACGGTTGATTTCTTATCTTTTGGTTGTTCATCTGCCTTCCCGTCTACAGCAGCGCCATCATCGGCTGTCTCGGCATGCTCTGCACGTTCATCCGAGCCATACTGTTCATGGATTTCTGCCGGCGGCTGCTGTTCGCCGCTAGCCATCGCAGCTATATCCTATCAAACTCCGCTGTCCTAAAAACACGAACAAACACGAGGGCACGCAAATTATCTACGTCGTGCGTCCAGAAGTACTTGTCGAGCTTAATCTGTATATTATTTTGCGTTCAAGTTCTCCGGACCTCGTGACATCGGGTGCATGCCTTCGTTCCCGAGGTCGATGTCCCGAGGTCCCGAGAACTTGCGGCCCAAATTTAGGTGGTGTCCCGAGGTCCCGACACCTGATTGGCCCGTTGAGATTCGCTCAGAATCAAGAGCAATCAATGCGGACCACGAGTAGCTCGGACCTCGTGACACCACCTCGGGCCAGGCGGGTGCACTTGCACGCCGATATGTATATCGACAACGATGGAAGATTGCATCGGTAAAATGTATTAGCCGGGTAATAACAACTCGGGCAGACCGGGCTGCAGTTGGAGCCCGTTTTGCCATGTTTAGATTCCACCCCACTGGCGTGGGGACCTACGTTTGCCATCTGCACACGTAGAAAAGGGGGCGGAAGTGTTATTTAATTTGCACGGGTGCCCAGTGGACATCATAGCCATGGCGAGGTCCACAGTTTTCATGGACCCCGGCCCAGGGGCGCTGGGTTGGCAGATTTTGGCAGCGTTTGTCTTGCTGCTAATCCTGGGATACGTCGTTTTAACCACCATGGCGAGGCGGGGCGTCCGGTTGTCTGCTGCTGCCGTGTTAGAGAAATGCACCTCGGATGCGTCCCTGAATGCGGCACTTAGCAGGGACTGGGATTGTGATTGTGGTCGGCATTGTTTGAGAAGCGTGCATAGGGAGGAAGTACGTGCAATGAGAACTGACTTGTGGAGAAAGACGCAGGCGGATAGGAAAGACTTTATCAGAACCCAACTTAGAATGGGCGGTCAGAGAGAAGAAGAAATTCCGGGAAGCTTCCGTCACAAACGCAGTCGAGACGAGGATTTTCTTTTCGCAGTGGAGGGCTACGTTGTTTACCCGGCTACCAAGCATAATCCAGAGTCGACAGCCCCCTTTCGGCATCGCATGTGTGAAGCTGCTTTCCGCCGTGCTTTGTATATCAACCCCAATATTTGGCAGACGGCTGTAAAGGAGGCAACCCGCCCCGCCCCTTCACCTGGCACTCGTCGGGATGTGGAATCCGGCTTGGGTAGCACTGCTGGACGGCGTGTTCGAGGATCCCGTTCAATATCTGCCAGGATTGGGGAGGCCAAAGCGCTTTGTGAGCTATATGGATTCGGCGTTGGTTACGCCCAGCAGTTGAGAAAGATCCTCGAGATGGCCGCAGCATTCTTGAGCAACCCTGCAAGAAGACTTTGTACTCGGAGTATGTTAGGGAGAGACAAGATTACAATGCACCTGTGGTTAGTATTTCGCTTTTCAGGACAATCTTCAAAGCAGTGGCGACAATCATGGAAGTCCATGTTGAGCGTTTTCGCACAAAGGTTATGGGTGAATGTTCCCGCTGTCGAAAGCTGAAGGATGCCATTTTGTTTTACCGGACCACTGACCGGGCCAGGTGGGAGGCCAGTAAGGAGAAGTTAGCTGATCACACTGATTTCTTTAATGGGGAGCGGATGGCTTATCTGCAGCGAAGGTTCGAAGGCGCCAAGCATTTTTTTGTTTCCATAGTCATGGATGGTTTGGCAAAGATGAAGACAGCGGTTCCAACGAGGGGGAGCGCCTCGAAAGAGTGGCTTAGCAGCCGCCAGCTTCATATACCGTACCAGTTAGTCTGCTCTATTTTGCACGGGGTGAGGACGTATTTTTGGGTCATCATGCCATGGGTAGCTAATTCTGAGGTTTCTGGTAATTCAGGGCGCGTCACGGCAACAGTGCTCACGCATCAGTTGTTGGAAGTGGTTGTTGAGCGTCCATGGGAGAAGTCCACTGATCCTGAGATTCGTGAGTTTGGCCTTGCCCCTAACCTCGTCCTTCAAGTGGATGGGGGTGGGGACAACATGAACAACGAGTTGTTGGGGTTCCTAGCTGTTCTCATTGTCCGCCGCCTCTTTGCTCGCATCAGGGTGTGCCGGCTTCCACCGGGACACACACACAATGATGCTGACCAAAGGTTTGGTTGGTTCATCCGGTGGTACAACGGCATCAAGAACCGTGTGTCAGATCTTCCACCGGTGCTGATGCTGACGTTTCAAGACGTGCTGCAGGGGCTGAAGCGTGCCTTTGCACATTTCTACGACGACGGCCCTTCTGGGAGCACGGCGATCATCAGTCCACTGCCACCATCTTCCAAGGTTCGTTTGTCTTCATAGATTTATGTTGCCATAGTGGATGAGTGCATTGCCAGTGTGTTGGTAGGCGGGGCATGTAGTCATGGGGATGCGCGCGCGCGGCACGGTGGGGGGAGCGCGTGGCGGCCAGTTTTTTATGCTATTCATGGGGATGCGCGCGCGCGGCACGGTGGGGGGAGCGCGTGGCGGCCAGTTTTTTATGCTATTCATGGGGATGCGCGCGCGCGGCACGGTGGGGGGAGCGCGTGGCGGCCAGTTTTTTATGCTAGTCATGGGGATGCGCGCGCGCGGCACGGTGGGGGGAGCGCGTGGCGGCCAGTTTTTTATGCTATGTAGCTGCAGAGTTGAATCACAATTTTCTGCTTACTTGTCTTTTACTGCTACCGTATGTGCGTTTCCTTTCGCGGCTACTGTGTCCTTTTGCAGCTGATCAACGCAGCGCTGGACTTCACCACGTGGCTACGTGGCTGCGTGGACCCAGACCTTGGGCGCTGGGTCAAGTCCGCTGATGTTGTTGTGGACGCGTCAACCAATCAACCCGTGATCGAGCGTCATCCGGTCAGCAAGATATTCGATATCGAGTTGTTTGGCCATCGAGCTGCAGACGACGGACCGGATGTTGGTGATGACTGCTATTTCCGCTACCGCCTTGCCACGGCGGAGGCCTTAACGGATGTGCCCGCCAATTGGTGGAGGCCTCTTGGGCCGAACGGGGAGGCCTGCGACATGGTCAGCGTCAACTCGAGGCGCGCGAGTGATGGCAAACAGCTTTTTGGCGCGCTGGTCATGGAGGCAGCCAAGGCATGCACCCAAGGGCAGCCCGGGTCTCGCTGCTTTCGCCGATTGGGATGGCGATCACGCAATCCGCTCTCACTGCTCTAAACTCAGTCGGCAGTTTAATTCCAGACGTCATGACGGAGGAAAAGCAAGCAGAGCTCAACGACGAGATCCGCGGCTTTCCCACTGACCCAGCGCAAGTAGAAGAGTGCGCGTCGGTGTTTGACGTCATGATCCAGAAGCTGACAGAGTGCAGGGAGCAGCAAAAGGACAAGCCCCTCCCTTTCCGTCTCCATTCTGCAGGGGATCAGGCGATCATGCGGGCTACCCGTGCCCTGGAAGCGCCGCTGCATCCAATTGTCACCCACGCTGGCGACCGCCGGCACGAAGTGCATGCTGCCATTCAGCGGGCGCGACGCGCGGCTGAGCAGCTGCCTGCCGCCCCTGCCCACCCTGCCGCCCTGGCCGCCCCTGCCGCCTCTACCGCTTCTGCCGCACATGCCACGCCTGTGGTCGCCTCCAATCTGCCTGCAGATGCCAGCGGTGGTGCCCGGACTACTGCGACCTCGGACCGGATTTTTACGGTAAATCCCGGCATCATCTCCCACGGCGATCTGCTTATCGTCAAGAGGCCTGCAGTAACGTGCGGGGATGGCATGCCGTGGCCAGAAGAGATTCTGGTAAAAGTCACGGATGCATCTACAGTGCGTGCATGCGGGACTCTGACAGTTTCTGTGTATTATTCACCCTCCTGGGAAGGGCAGTTTAGCAAGCTCGTACTCGCCGGTGGTGGGCCGGGCCTGGTAGTGCCGGCGTCAGATATCATTGTTCAACACTGGACAGTTGGTGCAACAGGGCAGGCTGTCCACACTCCCACGCTTACAGCAACACGGAAACTGTCTGGTGCAACCCTCCAGGCTTTGCGAGACCATCCACATGTGCACTTTGCCGGATTTAAAACACAGCAAGCTGCCGCCGCGACATCCAAAGCTGCATGTGCGGCATACTTTGCTGAGCACGGTCTGCAGGCGCTAGAAGGGAGGAGGCTTTGTGCGTTGTGGGGTGCTTCCAAGACCCGTTTTCATGGGTGGGTCGTAGGAGTGGATGAGAGTGATGGGAAGGTGAAGATTGAGACAATGTGGTCTGACGGCAAGGGGGCTTCATACACCTCCTTGGAGGAAGTATTGAGTTTCATATGCGGGTGCCCGCATGCGGCTCGTGCCTTTGGCCGTGCGAAGTTTTTTCAGGATGACACCGCAGGCGGTGTCGGGACGGAGCGGGATGTGCCGCCCGATGCTTCTACTAGTGAGAGTAGTGATGATGAAAGTGATGAGGATGAGTGAGGGGGCGTGGGACTGATATTAAGTTAGACAATTATATCTGTCCATGTGACAGTGTGCAAGGGTGCATAACAATCAGTGCATGGCTGGTTATCGCGAGGTCATGTTTTGCCTGGCATGGTCCCTCTAATGATGACTCTATGTCATAAATGTCCCTCACTATAACGACTCAATGAGAATGTGTTATAATTTTTCATTTTAAGTTAGACATGTATGATGTCAATGAGGCACCCATGAATATACTTAGTTGTCTCTTTTATACAGTCACATGATGTGTTCCCACGTACCATGCTGAAATAAATTATGTGCATGCTTAAATATTGTCAAGGCAAGCAGCAATTAATAAACGCTTAGCTGCAATTTGTGAATGCTTACATGTGTATAGTTAGACAACTACAATGTCAATACAATTCTGCAAAGATGTGTCTTTACATGCAATATGAGGCGCCATGGTGGTGTCACGGTGTCACGGTGTCACGGTGTCACGGTGTCACGGTGTCACGGTGTCACGGAGTCACGGTGTCCAGGTCATCTAGGGCAACCTTGTCATTATCAAATAGACATATAATCCCCATTACTTAATCACTAAATGTGCAAAGATGTGTGTTTACATGCAATATGAGGCGCCATGGTGGTGTCACGGTGTCACGGTGTCACGGTGTCACGGTGTCACGGAGTCACGGTGTCCAGGTCATCTAGGGCAACCTTGTCATTATCAAATAGACATATAATCCCCATTACTTAATCACTAAATGTGCAAAGATGTGTGTTTACATGCAATATGAGGCGCCATGGTGGTGTCACGGTGTCACGGTGTCACGGTGTCACGGTGTCACGGTGTCACGGTGTCACGTTGTCCAGGTCATCTAGGGCAACCTTGTCATCATCAAATAGACATATAATCCCCATTACTTAATCACTAAATGTGCAAAGATGTGTGTTTACATGCAATATGAGGCGCCATGGTGGTGTCACGGTGTCACGGTGTCACGGTGTCACGGTGTCACAGGTCCTATGAACTTCCCCTTCCTCAAAGACTTTAGTTGAGATGTTAGATGCATAGAAATGCAACTTTGAAAAATGAAGTACAAATGGCGTGCTCTAGTACAAATCCATATTAGGCTAGGGGCTGGCCAGGAGGACTCGGAACCTGACGACGACGAATTTCCAGCTGAAAATGTGATCGACCCAGACGAGGAGCTATGGGCGCGGCTGCACACGCTGGGTGCTGGCCAGGAGCCCGCGCCCATGGATATCCCGGCCTGGGGGACCGAGCAGACCATAATTCGCGAGTGCCAGCGCCTGATGGCTGGCCACGTCGCGACCTACCCGCCGAGGTTGGTGGGCTTTTGCTGTCCAGATCCGGCCGACGCAAGCAACTGGGACTGGTTCAAGCACTTTTTCCCCACGAGTCTGCTGCCGGAGATGGCGAAGCTGATGACGGAAAGGGGTCTGGTACGCGGCTACAAGGACTGGAAGGTCACGGAGGGCCTGATTTGGGCGTACATCGCGCTGCGCTGCCTGATGATGGTCTACCATGCTGCCGGCGGCTATCCGGCTTACTGGCGTCATGATGGCGTCATTGTTTACGATTTTGGGCGATGGATGCCACGAGGCTTGTTTGAGAAGCTGACTGCCACCTGGGCTGTGCCTTTTTACCCTGGAACCCAGGCAACTGACCCTTTTTGGCAGTGCCGGCGGTGGGTCGACGCCATCAATGCCTGCTGGAAGAGCGCGCTGCAGCCTGGCCACATTATCGTCTGCGACGAGAGCATGATCACCTGGACTGGCAGGGCCATATGCCCGGCTTCATGAAGGTGGGCAGGAAGCCAAAGCCGCTGGGCAGGGAGATTGAAGACGGTGGCGGATGGCCAGTCCAAGATCATGCTGCACATGGAGGTGCAGGAGGGCGCCGCGGCCATGGCCCTGAAGCCCTATGCCCGGGAGTACGGCCCCGCCTGCGCTAACACCATGCGCATGACCGAGGCGTGGCAGGGCTCGGGGCGCATCGTCCTCGGCGACTCGTGGTTCGGCTCCAGCAAGGCCGCGGTGCAGCTGTGGAAGCGCGGGCTGTACGCCATCCTCAACGTCAAGACTGGCCACTCCAACTTCCCCAAGCAGGCGCTCTTCAGCGCGCTGGGCATGCGCGGCAGCCACGTGGCGTTCGCAGGCGAGGCGCGCACATTGTCAGGCCCGTGCAAGCTGTTCACGGTCGCGCACCAGTCCAAGCAGCCCATGCTGCTGGTTTCAACCTGCTCCACCACGCTGGCTGGCCCGGACCAGGTCAAGACGTGGCTGTCCACCAATGCCCAAGGTGTGCAGGAGGAGCACCGCAAGGTGACCACGCAGCCCGAGGTCACGGCCATCTACCGCAAGGACAGCGGTGTCATCGACTGCCACAACCACAAGCGGCAGGGGGCCAAGGTGGCCCTGAGCGATGCGTGGTGCACCAAGGACGCCGCGGTGCGGGAGAGCAGTGAGTGCATGAGCATCTGCCTCACCAACGCGCACCTGGCCAAGGTGTTCTTCGCTGGCGACACGGAGCCCCAGGACGCCTTCCTCGAGGGGCTGGCGGTGGAAATTCTGTCATCCCCGCTGGTGGCGAGTGAGAGGGCGCTGGGATCCATCCTCCCCCCGCTTCCAGGCATGAAGCACGAGATGCGGCAGCATGAGAAGCAGAAGAAGTGCTCGTACTGCAAGATGAAGTGTGGCTACTATTGTGTCACCTGCAGCCCCGCTGGCGACAGGCGTATTAACGTGTGTGGCCTGGTCACGGGCCGCCCCTGCTGGAATGACCACCAGATGGGGAAGTCTCCCCAAGTCCCCAGGGGTCTTAGGAGGCGCAAGCGGTCGCGTTCTTGAGTGTTTTAGGGCTTGTTTTATATAGTGGTCCTAATGGTCCTAAAAACCACATTTTGGCCAAAATCGCGCTTTGAGGTCTGGCAGGTGGCAGGGCCCATTCATGCACTAAATGTAATTATTTGACCCCAGGTTTTTTATGCCAACTAAAAAAGTGTGTTATCTGTAATGGGAACGAATGCCAGGGTCAAAATTTAATGTTTGCATGTATATATTTTAATTCAAAGTGGTCCTAAATTTAGGACTTTTTCTGGGAAGATTAACACTATACCAGCTGATGCATTAGCATTATTTAGTACGTCATGTACAACATATGTGTGCCTAATAATTAGTTAATAGCAGTCACGTGTCTAATTAAGTAATTAATTAAGTTATGTGTGCCTATGATGATGTGCCACACACCAGATGATGCCTAGCTTTATTTAGTTATGCTGTGCCCACGCCAGGGAGTTACTCTCTGCTGAGAAGCTATGCCCTAGCTAGCCTTTGTATATAATGCTGATCTTCCCCCCCTATGCCAGCGCCTTTCGGTAGGTGCTAGGATAGTCATTAATTAATTAATTAATTAATTAATTAATTAATTAATTAATTAAACTCGTGCTCCCGTTGGGGAGTCACGGAGCACCGAAGTGCTTTTAATCTCTGTGTGTGCACAACAGGAGAAAGGGCAGAGACCCCCAGTCTCCTTCACTGATTGTGATGATGCCTAAGGCATGCCACAGCTGCATTCGGGCACGCTAGCTAAACGGACACGCTAACGATCCGGCAATCTGTACAGGTGCAATAAGACCCATGTGAGCATGGCATAACCAGGAGCGTGGGCGAGTAATCTGATCATCATAGCCAGGACGTAGCATGGCTGTACAAGGACTAAGCTAAGGCTATGGCTGGTTGTGTACCGTGCGTTAGCGGTGCACGTGACTAGGTATGTTGGCACAGCTAGGCAAACATTCTAAGCATGGCTGCGCTGCCGTAGCGGCAGTGACTACCAATAGATACAAGCTTGGGCTATTAGCTAGTCATAGGATAGTCATACTGGTGTGCAGGTGCACTTCGTGCACCCAGAGCAGGTGTAGTTTACACCCTACCCTTGCACGGGAAGTAGCCCAGAGTGCATTACAAGCCATATGCCCCTTCTCAGGGATATGCGCAACATATACTCCCAACGGAGTTATGTTCCAATTCAATTCAATCGGTAGGTCGGCTCGGACATGTCGAGCTAGGCAGCCCTTCATTGCAATCAGTTGGAGCGGCCCTCCACAACTTATCCACTTATAATTGTGCATACATGTTCGCCGTTTTATTCCCTGCATCTGCATGCAACGATCTTCCTACACACAGCCATCCATGCATGAGTGCGGCTAGCTTCGATCCGCAATCGTCACGCCGGTTTCATCTCAGAAAACTGCTTCAGTCCTCAGGCTCTGGTGGACCACCATATGCGTCCAGGAATAGTTGCCTCAGTTAATTAATTTATTAAGACTGACATATCTCCGTTCCTGAATGTAGGGTTTTTCACGGGCAAAGGTCATTCTAAGAGTCTTTGTATAAGGGTATGCCTCACATTACGGATGAGATTAAGCAGCGTAGGATAGCATTTGCATGCAGGACATGTTGCTCACACCAGTCAGGTAGACACTAGCTGCCCTTGGTAGATGGCCGACGCCCAGCGGCTTGGCCAGCCAGGGCGGGATATATCCTAGCTGCCCTGGCCGGGGCCCAAGCTGACATATACCCCGACCGGGTTTGGTAGACCTGCCAAGAACTATACAGATAGATATCATTTGCTGCATGCATGGCCGACTTAGTGGTCCCAGCCCAGTTTGAACACCGCATTTCCTCCCACCTTTACGACTGGTACAACATTGCCCCGTGCACTGCTCTGGAGTGCATTTTCCTCGGGGATTACGCCTCGCTCCTTGAGCTGTGCCTCCACCTTCACAGCATCAATCGCCTTCTCGAGCCAAATGGCCGCAGGATTCAATGCCGAGATCTGCTGCTGACAGGCCTCCACTACAACCGGCCTGTGACCTTCAGCATCTGATTCTCTAGCTGCTCACTCCTCCAGAAGTCTGACGGCGAGATCTGGTCCCTCCGTCCCTGGCACCATCTCCGCAGCCACATTCCGTTCCATCCTCACGGAAGCCTTTCAGCAGCACGTGACCCGGGCCCTTGCTGCCGACGTAGCCGCAATCGGTGGCACGCTGACTGCTGAACTTCCTCACATTTCCACCGCCGTCGCCTCCACCTCCACATCCACCTCCACCACCTCCACCGCCGACATCAAAGCCCTGGCAGCTCCTCGACATTGACCAGCTCCTTAAAGACAATGCAATCGCCATCGAGGTCCTGCAAAACACCGCAGGCCTCACCGCCCAGGCGGTGAAGGAAATTGCCGCCAAGCCAGCCCCGGCTGGCCTGGCCGGCGATGCTCCTCCCATCACCACCTGGGCGGGCATGCTTAAGCAACATACCACCTCCACCACCTCCGCCGTCGCAGCCCAGCTCCAACGGCAGACGCTTGACCTCCGCGAGGAGGCCGAGCTCGCCAAGCGCAGCCTCAACGTCATTGTCAAGAACTTCACCATGGAGGAAGGTGAGAATTCCGAGAAGCTTGCGCGTGCGTTTGAGAGAGAAATCCTTGGTCGCATGGGCCTTAACGGTGAGATCGAGCTGGTCGCCCACCGCCTTCCCCGCGCGCGGGGTAAGGCAGGGGCGCCCCCGCTCCTTCTCACCTTTAAGACCCCGGCCGACAAGATTTCTTTTCTCAGACGCCGCAAGCGGCTCGAGAAGACTCTCTTCACCCTTGATGATGACTTGACCCTGGCGCAGCAACAACGGCGACGGGAGCTATGGCCGACCTACCTCCAGCTCCGGCAGACCAAGGCGGGCCAGCCGGTGTACTGGAAGGGGGCGGCCATCTACGTCGGCCACAAGCCCTGGCAGGCGACCCCCGCGGCCCCAGCGACTCCAGACGCCCCAGCTTAGGGGAATACAGCAGTAGTAGTGTAGAATAGATAGACCGTGGCCATGTACATGTACGCCTCCTAGAAGCACTATCCCAGCTAAGCCACACGCTTTATTTAATCATGTACCTGTGTGCCTATGATGAGCCACCCTCCAGATGATGCCTAGTTTTATTTAGTTATGTTGTGCCCATGCAGGGAGTAACTCTCTGCTGAGACGCCATGCCCTAGCTTTTTTGTCTAGCTATGCTGATCTTCCCCCCCATGACAGGCTCCCCCTTCGCTGGGCATAGCTTGAAGATCATGGGGCTGCAAGTGCCCTGGTGCACCTAGAGCAAGGGTCGTTTACATTCCCACCCTTGCAGGAAGTAGCTTAGAATGTATGATTGGCCATATGCCCCTTCTCTGGGCTATGTGCTACATATACTCCCAACGGAGTTATGTTCCTAATTAATTAATTAATTAATTAATTAATTTCCTCCCAGCTCCCTCAATTGCTTGGATCGACTGCTTTGCAGAACAACAAGAGGTGGCATACCATTGTCCAGCTAGGACCACACGCCAGCCCCTAGCTGTGGGCAAGCCCCCCTCGCCCCCAGGAGGAAGGGGCACTTTGCTGAGTAGAGTAGCTAGGACTTTATAGAATAGTTTAGAGATAGAGTATAGTTAGGTTTCGCGGCTTCGCCCACCCCCATCCATCAAGCAAGGGACTACGTGCTACATGATCTCAGGCAACGGAGTCATGTCATAGTTTAATTTTGATTTCAGTATCTCCGTTGGCATGGTATTTATAACACATATCCCTGATCGAAGGGGCATATTAAGCTAGTGAGACAACTATTCCGGTGGATCGACCCATGGTGATCCAACGCCGTACGTGGAAGGACTAGGGTAGTTGTCTGAGAGGAAAGACGCGAAGACCGCGGGCCGGAGCTGCGTGGGTATCTGTAGGAAGACCTGCATGGAGGGAGATAGATGGTAACAAAACCAAAAAGGTTTATAGAAAAACATACACACACACACACACCTAAGAAGGAAAAAGGGAACACTGACATATTGTTTTTAATATAATCTGAGCTACAACCTGCAGGTGGAGGATGTAAACTGCCACCTACTCTGGGTGCACAAGGCTGGTGCACCTGCGCCACGTACCATGCGTGATGTATCATGCATATCTAAAGAGGCCTGGCATGGGGTGGAAGATGATTATGGCTAGGCAATTGCTAGGGCATGGCGTCTCACGTAATAGTAGCATTACTCAGGCATGCACTTTTCCTATATATATTAAAAATATAATTACTTACAGCAGAGTGAAATCACTCAAACCAAAGCAAACGCCCAGCTATAAACCTATATACAGAGCCATGTCAAAGCTCTATACTACGATAAGACCAATGGAAACGCCTAACGGGAGGAACCTAATAGCCCTGCTGCACCGCAAAATCAGCCCGCGTACGGCGGAGCATGATGTCAGCCATGGCCCGAGTCAGCGCCACCGACAAGCGCTGACGCCAATATGACGTCCAGGTCCGCGCCGACCATGGGGCCCGCTGGCCCTCCAGGTCCAGCCGGTCCTCCCGGAGCCGGCAACACTCCTTGAAGAAGGCGGAGGTCAGGGGCCCCATGGCACCAAACTCCTCCAGGACAAAGGGCACCACACGATGGTGCCCGACGTCGCCGTAGGCCAGGAGCTTGGCCCGCTCCGCCCGGTCCGCCGTGTAACCTGCCGTGAGGGAGGCCCCAGCCACGTGGCTAAGAGTCCTATATATATATATTAAAAATATAATTACTTACAGCAGAGTGAAATCACTCAAACCAAAGCAAACGCCCAGCTATAAACCTATATACAGAGCCATGTCAAAGCTCTATACTACGATAAGACCAATGGAAACGCCTAACGGGAGGAACCTAATAGCCCTGCTGCACCGCAAAATCAGCCCGCGTACGGCGGAGCATGATGTCAGCCATGGCCCGAGTCAGCGCCACCGACAAGCGCTGACGCCAATATGACGTCCAGGTCCGCGCCGACCATGGGGCCCGCTGGCCCTCCAGGTCCAGCCGGTCCTCCCGGAGCCGGCAACACTCCTTGAAGAAGGCGGAGGTCAGGGGCCCCATGGCCCCAAACTCCTCCAGGACAAAGGGCACCACACGATGGTGCCCGACGTCGCCGTAGGCCAGGAGCTTGGCCCGCTCCGCCCGGTCCGCCGTGTAACCTGCCGTGAGGGAGGCCCCAGCCACGTGGCTAAGAGCCAAGGGCCGCGCCACCGAAACGTCAATAAGCAGATGCCGGCCACCCCCCTCAAAGTCCAGCACCACGATGTCAGGCCGGTGGTTGGGGGAATAGAAGGCAGCGCCATCCGCATCCTCGGACCGGATGTTCGCGTGGGGGAAAACCGACCGAATCATGGCGAGCACCACCGTCAGGAGGACAGTGTGCAAATACAAATACCAATTCTGATTCTGTTGGCCCCCATGCAGGCAAGGTAGTGAGTCCCCGTGGGATCCAGCGGCTGCCCACAGCTACCACAAGGCCGCCCGGCCGGAACAAGAGGCTGCGGGGCAAATAGCTGGTGCCGGAGCGCCACCGAGTAGTGGCTGGGAGCCAAGGCGAATGGGGGGGCCATGGGAAGAGCACGAAGGTACGCCGAGCCCACACTCCTATATATATGTAAGTTTAGGTATGCGCCACATGCGCGAGCTAGCCTAGCGTCAGTTGCGTGCATGGCCGACGGCAGGGCTCAGATCTTCCACGCCTGGCCGGGCCCCATGCATTAACGTCATACTGTACAAGTTTGAATTCTAGCATGAGCGCTTCATCCTTCTAAGACGCATTTGCTAGAGTATGCTTATCAGCTGTGACGACTCCAAAACAGTATTGAGAAAGTTGTTACTACTATTGAACCCTTTGAAGCAAGAGTTGGGCGGAACAGCTTTGCTGTATGGAAATGGACAAGGAAAAAGCTTTTATTTACCCATGAAAGCTCCCCCCTGCCTCTAGGGAAAACCTCAGGCATGCACTAACAATATCCGACCGTGAATGCCCTGCTCCAAGTACTAATCAGCTTGCTCCTGATAATGCATTCCCAAGCAAAGGAGCATGTGCTCCCACATTCAACTGCTCTATTGCCTATTCATCTCCCTCCTCTTCCGACTCTTCTGATTCCTCCTCGGCAGCCGCTGCCGGTCCCTTGGCTGCCCCTGTGCTTGCTGCTGGCTCCGGCTTTTTCGCGGGTGCCTTCCTTGGGCTCCCTTCATCCTCTTCCTCTTCCTCCTCCTCGTCCTCCTCCTCATCGTCATCGTCATCGTCATCCTCTGCTGCTGCTGCTGCTGCTGCTGCTGCTGTTTTGGCAGGCGCTGCCGGCGTTGGTGCGGGTTTCGCCGCCGCTGGCTTCTTTTCCTCCTCTTCATCATCATCTTCAGATTCTTTTTCCTCTTCATCTTCGTCCTCTTCGTCCTCGGACTCCTCTGATTCGTTCAGCCACTGTCACGCCACGAGCCAGACAGGCCACCAGCCAGACAGCCATGGAAGATTGGTGAGGCATGAGGTACTAGACGCAGCAGGGGCGCTTTGTAACGAGCACTGGCAGCAGCAGGGAAAAATGTTACGATTGGCACCACACCATGCGTAGTTTGCAGAAAGCGGCGAGTCACCCAGTGCCTTCACTGTGCTAGAAGACCAGAGAAAACATGTACAAATTGAGAGATCATGCTGACAACGTTTCCTCCCTGGAAACTTCATTATTTGAGTCATATCCAGGTCAGCGTAGTGCAACTTTGGCCATCCGTGCGGACACAGATGGAGAAGATTACTGCCTCTGGCCACTGGGCCCAAACACTTGCGGATGAGTTCTCGGATCAGTTCCATATGGATTGCAGACGCCACCCCCCTCCAAGACATCCAAATCATAAAAAACACAATCAGGGAACTTTTTGCTTAAAATAGTAAAATGCATGACATCCATGGGACAGACTTGCTCAAGCAAATGCGGTTCCAAACAGCTCCTTCATGGAATTGTGGTTGCACAGGACCACCCTCCAGCATGCCAACGATGCGGAAGCAAGCACATGAAAAGAAACGATATTCCTCGGTTATGCAGCTGCTAGCCCGTGTACAGGATCACTCCCCCCCCCCGGCAACCCACCCCCCCACCCCCCTTTAGCCCACCTCGAGGAATCGCGTGCACTTGGCCAGGTATCGCTTGTCCTCTTCGGCCGCGTGCGTCTTCTCCTCAGCCCACTTGAGTACCGCGTCGCCACTGATCACCTCGAGCGAGTACATGATTTGGAGCACCTGTGGGCAGGGTAGGGAGCAAGGGACAGGGACCACACACAGCGTAGCGAGTACTTGATCAGTGCATCAATTGCGTCGCTGCTGACCACCTTCAGCGAGCAGCTGGGGAGGTGGAGCAGGGACCAAAAGCCACGGACGGCTTTTTGAGCGGATCAGTGAATGGAGCAGCTTAAATATTGGTGGCCATAGTCAAACAAGTGCCCCCCTGGCCCCTTCCACCTGCTCCTCCTCCCCCTCGCATCCCTTTCCCTGCAAAAAGGCGCGCCCTCACTTACAAGCAATCACCTGCGAGAAGGTGCCCCGCCTCCCCTCCCCCCCCCCCCCCTTTCCCCCCCCTCCCCCCCCCCCCCCCCCCCCCCTCCCCCCCCTCCCCCCCTCCCCCCCCCCCCCCCCTCCCCCCCCCCCCCCCCCCTCCCCCCCTCCCCCCCCCTCCCCCCCTCCCCCCCCCCCTCCCCCCCTCCCCCCCCCCCCCCCCCCCCTCCCCCCCCTCCCCCCCTCCCCCCCCCCCCCCCCCCCCCCCCCCCTTTCCCCCCCCCCCCCCTAACCTGTGAGAATACACCCGAGAGCAGACGCGGTTGACCCTCAGGCAGGTCGTCCTCATCCTCGCAATACTCCTCAAAGGAGAGGATGATCTCCACCTGGGGCAGAGCGGAGGGAGCAGCGCGGATGCAAGCAGGAATGGGGGCATGGGCATGGGCAGGGATCAATAGGCAGGCAGGCCGAGGCAGGTCAAGGAACGCAGAAAGTCCGCATTAATCACATAGACTGCGTCACGTGGGTACCAGTACACGAACCTTCGACCCCTACTTCATAGAGAGTTTGTATGTAAGGGAGGAATACCCGCGAGGTGATAAATAGTGGAAGTGGTGAGAGGATGCACGGTAAGACATGGAGGCATGGAATTGATAGAGACGAGGTGAATTGCCCTTGTATCAATAGGTGAATTGACCGTGTGGGGCATACTGACAGCAAGACACCCACATACATCCACACATGCATGCGACGTGCGTGTGCACGCACAGGCAGCACACACAGGCACATGCACGAGAGATGGTGACCCTGCCCAGCCAGATCCATCACCACAGATGACTCTGCCACCTTTCGTCAGCTGCACACAGAAACAAGACAGTATCGGACCCTGAGGCACCCACCAAGTGCCGTGGCATCGACGCAACTCGCATCCAACCAACAGGGGACCCCTTCCCATGCGCAGTGAGAGGCAGATGCCCCACGACCACAGAAAGTGGTAGGTGCTGCGTGCTGAAATTGCTGGTATACTTATGGATTCACCTCCATGTCAGCAGTCGAGGCGCTGGAGAATGTGAAAAAATGTGCCGGGGAAACATGTGCCTAAAACAGGGAGGGTAAAGAGTCAAAAGTAAGCAGCGCTCGGCTGCCACAGAAGCAGGGTGTGAGGTGGAGCCCCAAAGGTCTAGTCATGGCTTCATGCAGGCCACCGGTTGACAGGGCACACCAGGCGCGCCCACACCCAATTCCCCCCTCGACAGCATAGGCGCCCGCGACAAAAAAAAACCTGCAGTGCGCGCCAGCTGTCACCCACCTGGTCGTCCTCCGTGGTCATAAAGCGGCGCAGAAGCGGCGCCCAGCGCTTGATTGACGCCTCGATGCCCTGCAACAGCGCCTCTGGGGAGCGGGGGGGGAAAGGGGGCACATCAACCAGCAGAAATCATTTTGTTATTTATGGGTAGGGACGGCAGGATGCGGTGCGGGCCGGGTGGGCAGGTAGTGGCGCCGGCGGTCTAAACAAAATGCTTGGAGACCCACACACCTTCAAGCAAGTGGCAGACGACGTCAAGAATTCACAAACAACATCGGTGGCAGACGACATCACCTTTCTGCCCACCCACTCGTCGTTCAACTGTTATGTGCGCATGGGTCTCATAAGGGGACAGGGCATGCATATTCCAGCACGCTTGTGCATTGGACAGGTCGCCACAAACCCCAAAGGGCTTCCAATAAGGGCCTTAGATAGCCCTGAAGTGGAAAGGTGTTAGATAGCCAGGCTGAAAGCAAGTTGCTCGTCATGGTGGTATAAGGTAACACAACCAGAACGACACTCTTTGAGATAATGCCTGCAACCATTGAATGGGTTTGCAAACCCTACTTGAGGACAGAACCCTAAGCAATAATGTGGATGGTTGGTGGTGCGGGCAGGGTGGGCGGGCGGTGGCACCAAAACCATCCCTGGAGGCCCATGCCTCCACACAAGTGGCATGGCACGAGCCTCCACATTGTCCATCACGTCGTACCATGGATCCACAAGCGAGATCGGTGGTGATAAAGAATAAATTGGAACGCACCGATCGGGGATACCCTGGTGCTCCTGTCTACCCACTTGTGGTTCCAACACTTGGTGGTTCAAACATCAAAGAGACAACCAGCGCAGGCCAGAAATCGGGAGAATCCGGACCATGGTAGCTCGAGCCTGCCGTTCAAACATGTTTCCCACCTGGACCATCTAAAAGGCAAGGGTATGCAGATTCCCACAAGCATGCCCCGGATGTACCCCAAAAGGCACCCCGTGCTTGGCCAGACTACAAGCCAAACAAGATGCCCTATTATGGCAAGATGAGGCCTTACAAAGTGAGACAACGGATACCATATATTATGACAATGCCCACAAACATCTCGTGGGCTGCTCACGCTCTTAAGAGGACTCATAAGATGATGCCTCGTCAGATGATGTCTCATCATGACTCTGAAGGAGGTGCCTGCGAATATCTTGTGGGTTGTTCCCCTTAACAAGTACCGAGACAAGCCAAGATGATTGTTTCACGGTAAGCAAACAGACCCACGACGGTGACCCCTGCACGGCTGTTTTGTGCCAGCTAGGCCATTGCCACGTGTCATGCCCCCAGCAACCCACGTTGGCTCCACTCTATCTGCAGTATTTGCACATCCCAACGGACCAGGCCATGGCCCACTGGCAAGAATGCCCGCCCCTTGCCCACCCACGCACTGGTGCCTGCGGCCGGCTTGTGGGTGTCGAGCGCCAGCTTAATGACGAGGCGGAAAAGGACGCCCGCGCACTCGGCAAACGAGCGGTTGTACGCCATCCTGGGACGGGCGGGGGGCGAGGAATGTGGTTGTGGAGTGCAAGGGGTTGAGGGTGTGAGGGGAGTTGCCCGCTTCGCAAGCAGACCCTTTCCATTTTGCGCAAGAGGCTGGGTTCCACTGTCCTTAGGTTTAATTCCACTTTCCTTCCGGTTTCCTCTTAGGCAACGCCAAGGGTAGTGGGCGCAAGCTGCGTGTGGACGCGAGTGTAAAGACTCCTCACCAAGGGTGAGTTGACACAACGAGCCGAGCATGGCCATGTTTGGCTTGTCGAATGCGTTGCACAGCAAGTGCCGCGGGGTTTGTGGGGAAAAGAAGGCTAGGCCTTGCGGAACCGGGCGCTGTTGCCTCCACCCACGTTGCAGAGCTCTTTCTTCCACAGGTTAGAAGCATTTGATGATGTTTTACAGCCTCCCCATGCAGCCATGTGGGTACTTGACTAGTGAAAGTCGAAAGCGATCACCAAGCGGGCATCTTGGAGAATGAAATGACTTCAACCCTTGAATCTTTCTAGCACTACTTAAGGCCCCCACACTCACTTCAACCTGTTCCATTTTTTCTAATAATGCTACTAACCCCGCACTGAATTCCACCTGTTCCATTTTTCTAATAATGCTACCATCTCCGCACTTACTTCTACCTGTTCCATTTTTCTAATAATGCTACCATCTCCGCACTTCTACCTGTTCCATTTTTCTAATAAACGCTACCATCTCTGCACTTACTTCTACACGTTCCGCCCTCCCAGTTACCTTACTCCCCCCCCCCCCAAACACTCACTTCAATCCGTGCAGCTCGAGCACCACATTGTCCAGGTCCAGGTTCTGGTCGACGCCACGCAGGAACGTCTCCTCCAGCTGGTGTGGGTGGGGTGGGGGGGCGGGAACAAGGTAGGGTTGTTCAAGGCAGGCAGAAGTGGGTACAAGGTCAGGGGTAGGGTGTGTGGATGAGGAGCCGTCCCAACATGTGGATACGCGTGGCGCCTAAATGGGCCAACATGTTGCGCGGGGAAGAGACGCGCGAGTGAGCCGCGGTGAGGGGTATTTGGGCCCCGAGCACGCCCACATGCGACGATGAGTAAACACAGTTGGTAAACGTGAAACATCTACATAATCAAATATCCCCCCCACACACATCCACACCAGCCACCTCGGTCACAAACAGGGTTATCCTCGCCCGCCTCCCCCTTGCAGTTACTATCACATCAAAGAAACCATTCACCAAAACCTAATTTAAACAAATGCTTGTATCCGAATGACGGAAGAGACAGCTAACCTCACTTAGGTATGTAAATGTTGGTGGGAAAAAAAAAGCCTCCAACCCCCCTTACCTCGGTCACAAAAATGCGATCCTCGTCGACCTCCTCGTCTGACGCCTCAGCGCCACCCTGGCGCACCGCGGCCTGCGCCGCCGCAGCCTCCTCCCCCTCCTTGCTGGGCAGCTTGTCCAAAAAGGAGAGGATGCGGGCCAGCGCGGGGGGCGCGGGATACAGCGACGAGAATAAGAGCTCCTCGTCCTCCTGGCCAGGTGTTAGTTTGCGGGTCCACGCGTGGCCGCGCCCGCCGGGGCCCACCTGCGGTCGTCATGGGACACCAACGAGACAACCCAAAGATGGTCATGTCAACCGGCCAACCTGCGGTCGTCATGGGACACCAACGAGACAACCCGAAGATGGTCATGTCAACGGGCCAACCTGCGGTCGTCATGGGACACCAACGAGACAACCCGAAGATGGTCATGTCAACCGGCCAACCTGCCGTCGTCATGGGATACCAACGAGACAACCTGATGATAATGATGATTAAGATGATTAAGATGATAAATATGATAAATATGATAATGATAGTAGTGATAAGGCGATCTATTTATTCCAACCGGGCATTATGTAGTAGAAAGAATGATAAGATTTTTCAAGTAAGCGTGCTGTGCCAGGGTGCATGCGTGCACAGTAGGTGATGCCCATTCCAGCTTTTACCACCTTGTTCTCCCACCCCCCACGACTCCCTGGCCCGCGCACGCCTTCTGATGTCATTCCAAGCACTCACAGCCCATTTCTCGTCCCACGGCCACAAGTCCTACCCATGCACCCGCCTGCAACCTCCATCAAACCCATTATACATGAAGCACTCACCACCTTCTCGTCCCACAGCTTCTCTGGCGGCTGCTCCCCGTCACTGAGCTCCTTACTGCCGCCCGCACCGGCCCCCGCCTGCGCGCCCGATGCCCCGTCGCCCTCCCCTGGGCGGCGCCGGCTGCCCTCCTCGTCCTCGTCCTCTTCTTCTTCCTCCTCCTCGTCCTCATCCTCCTTGCTGCTGCCTTCACTCCTATCCGCTGCACCAGCACAAGGCGTGTCGCAAGGCAACCACATCCACACCATCAAGCGATAACGGCAAGTTACCATGGACGGTGCTAACGCCAAGGGAGGTGATGGTAAGGCAACACGCACAGTGGTGGTTAATGTTGCGCCCAGCTCATAAGAACCTAAGCCAAGTCGCCGTCATGCTACGGGAAGATCTCCACAGGCGGTCTGGTTCCCACAACAAGCACCGGCTGCGACCTGGGATCCTGTCTTGCATCTCCCTACACAGGTGCCCCCCCCCCCCCCCCCCCCCCCCGCACACGGCTCTTCGCGCGGATCCACCAGCTGTGCCAGCTGCTCCTCCCGACATGCCCACCCTGCCCTGATAGTGCCCACCATGAGCAGGGTACATGAGCCCCATGCCAACTGCCCTACACACATACTCACAACGACACTGGCCCATGTCATTTGCCCCCCCTTCAACTCACACATGCTGGCCCTGCCATCATCAAATGCCAACTCACCTCCCGAATACCCACATATGCGGGAACTGTTCCCACCCCACCCCCGCATCCCCCGGATACCCACACACGCTGGACCCATGCCCCCATCCTTACACACGCTGGTACCATGCCCCCATCCTTATACTTACAAACGCTGTTCCCCCCCCCCGCGGTCGCATACTCCAGCTCGTCATCGCTGTCATTGTCGTGCACAACCTTCTGCTTGGACATAGACAGCATGCTGAAGGGGGGCACCACAAAGCCGCGCCCGACCACCACCTGCGTGCGCAAGCGGCCCAGCACGGGTGTGTGAAGTGGCAGGGTAGGGTAAAGATGAGCTGGTATTGTAGGGTAAGGGTGACGTGGTTGCGGAGGGTGAGAGTGAAGTGGTAGGGTGAGGTAAACGTGAGGTGCATTGGTTGTGGAGGAAGGAGTGAAGTGGTAGGGAAGGGTTCCACAGGATTGGGGGGTGCCCAAAGGGTGAAGGGCCCTTGCCCTTGCCTGGCCAGGTTTTGGGTTCACTTTGCCAGGAAGCACAGGTGTAAATGGTTGCCTTGTAACGCCACAGTCCACTCTGGCCGGGACCATTTGGGATGGGTCATGTGGAGCTGCATACCCTGACGTTGGCCAGGGTTTGGAGAGGGGGAGGGGGGGGGGGGGCGACATTGGGTCAGGTCAAGGTTTACTTGCGTGCGTTTAGTCCACTGCGCGCGTTTCCTGCATGGGCTTCCTGCATGGGGCATCTGCATGCGCGCCACGTGGCACCGCACGTACCCTGTGGGATATGATGCTGCCCGGCTCCACGCGCGCGCCCGACATGATGACAGCGCCCTCGCAGACGATGGCGTTGCGGATAACGGCCTTATCCCCCACCTGCACGTTGTCAAACAGGTAGCTGCCGTCCACGACCGACCGGGCTCCCAGCTCGCACCCGCGCCCAAGCACGCTGTTCGACAGGTGGGCGTGCTCGCCCACTTTGGACCCGCGGCCCAGCACACAGTTGCGGTCGACCATCGCCGAGCGCGCGATGGTCACGTCTGCAGGGTGGTGCCAGGTGGCAGCGGGGCGGCAAGGAAAAGGCGGGGGAAGTGCGGGGGAACGGCACAGGTGGCACACGCCATGTGGGACAGAGCAATAAGACGTCTAGTCAATAAGACGTCTAGTCAATAAGACGAATAAAGGAGTCCACTTCGGTAGGTAACCAAAGCGCTGGAAGGAGAAAAGTGGGGAATACAAGGGCAATTGAATAGCGCATCGAAACGCCATACCATGGGATATTTGTTTTCTGAATGGAATGCTATGTCATAATCCCGCTCAACCACCATGCACGCTCCCTTAGCACCAACCCCAAGTAACCCCAGCCAAACCCATCTCCCGGCAACTTGACCGGCAAATCCTCCCAAACTCCCTATCCCCTACCACCCAGCCCAGTTTCTGACTATCCAGCTTCCTGGCCGTAGGTCTGCGGTTTGTTAATGCTTCCTGGCTGATTTGCCCTTGATGAGCCAACCCGATGCATCTCCCCATTCTCCCCCCCCCATTCTAATTCCATTTTACCCCACCCCCTTCCACTCCCTCCCACCCCCTCCCACCCCCTCCCACCCCCTCCCACCCCCCCCACCCCCTCCCACCCCTCCCACCCCCTCCCACCCCCTCCCACCCCTCCCACCCCCTCCACCCCCTCCCACCCCCTCCCACCCCCTCCCACCCCTCCCACCCCCTCCCACCCCCTCCCACCCCCTCCCACCCCCTCCCACCCCCTCCCACCCCGTCCCACCCCCTTCCACCCCGTCCCACCCCGTCCCACCCCCTCCCACCCCCTCCCACCCCCTCCCACCCCCTCCCATCCCCTCCCATCCCCTCCCACCCCGTCCCACCCCGTCCCACCCCGTCCCACCCCATTCCAACCCATTCATTTTACCGCATTCCACACCACTCCAGGCCAAGCACAGCCGTCCGAAGGGGCCAACCCTCGATGTCTCCGTGCGCTCGCCCCATCCCCCTTGCCCACTACAGCCTGGGCTGCCGCTTCGCCAGGCAACCCCTAAAAGGTGGTTGGATCCTGCTTTTTTAGCGCACGCACCGCCCCCCTTGCCCACAAAGGAAACTAGCGCACACACCGTCCCGGTGCCCACTAGAGCTAGCGCACGCACTGCCCCCCTTGCTCACTAGAGCTAGTGCACGCACCATCCTCCTTACCCAGAATCAAAATAGCCCACACACCGCCCCCCTTGCCCACTAGAGCTAGCGCAAGCACCGTCCTCCCTTGCCCACTAGAGCTGGCGCACGCACCATCCTCCTTGTAGACGTTGCAGCGCATGTACTTGTACGTGGTGCCCGGGAGCATCACGTTGGTGTCAGGGACGTAGGGGAACGTCCAGCGCGAGATCACGTCGCGGGAGGCAGCATCGTAGCCCCGCAGGTTGAGCACGCGGCGCGCGTACTCGTTCGCCAGCTCGTACACATGGATCTGGTTGCCCATGACGTCATCGCTGAGGATGCCCTTGACGAAATCGCGCCGGATGTGCTGGTAGTCAAAGTTGTCGGTGAAGAGGAAGAGCAGCTCGGGGGCACAGATGTCGATGTAGCAATCGTGGAGGTCGTAGCGGACGTCCACCGAGCTGTGATCCTCGAACACGCCCGTGTCGACTTTCACGTTGGCCGACCCGCCCACGGAGAAGCTGCACGTGTCGTTGTAGGAGACCAGCTGCTTGGTCTGGGAGTCGTACGTGATGACTAGTTCCGAGTCGCCGAGCTGCGCCAGCCGCGCGTCGGGCGCGATGCGGCTGAACACCATGGTCATGATGGCGAGCTTGTCCCGCCGCCGGCGCTCCTTGTGCGCCGCGATGACCTTGTCCAGGGACATGTTGGCGACGGTGTCGCCCGTCACGAGCACGAAGTCGCCGCGGATGACGTTCTTCTGGTCCAACAGCCGCAGGGCGTCCCCTACGCTCACGGAATTGCCCACGAAGCAGGTCACGGAGAAGTTGGGCATGGAAGCCCACTTCGACTGCGCAATGTGGCGCTGCACCATTTTTGCATGTGCACAGCAGAGGACGTACACTTCCTCCACACCCGAGGCATACAGCCACTCTAGCGTATAGTTTATCAGCGGCACGTTGCACAAAGGCAGCAGCACTTTTGGCATTTCCTCGGTAATAGGATAAAAACGCTGGCTAAATGTGTCCGCCAGCACCACAGCCTGCAATGGCGACGCCACCTCTGAGTCATTTGTCTTCGCTCCTTTCTTCGGCCCCATTGTTGGCTCAGGAATCCTCGCTCGTATGTAAAATGCTCAACACTGCTTCAAAACTAAGTGCTTGTAATTCTTCCCATGTTATGCCTGACTTCCGCGTGCATGCATGGAAACCATAATGGTTTTGTTAAGGTATGCACCTTTCCATTTAAAGGGCCAACCGGACTCTCTGCAGGTAAAATGCGAGGGTAAATGCCTACAGCTGCATATGCCATAACTGGGCCTTCAGCTGCATATATCCCATGCAGTAGTGCCTTGCGACAATCCCGCACGAGAGTGTGCGAGTGTACGTTGCCCCCCCCCCCCTAACCACCCCCTAACCACTGCGCCCCTAACCACTGCGCCCCAAAACACCCAAGAGCTATGGGTGGCAGGTGTCAACCATCCCCAAGGCCGCGACCCCCACTGTTGTCCAAGCCCCCAACGTGGGCGGAAGGGCTACCAGGGGACTTGGAAGTTGGAACAACTGTACTGTACAATACAGTACAGTTGCCAACATTCAGCGAGCGGTGTGGAATCAACAACAGCAACAGCTGCTAACAGCTGTACCGCCACAATGATCAGTCCGACATTTACGACAGACGGGTTTTGGAACACAAACGATTGTCACCGTAGGACAAAAAAATACCTACACAAGTACATACGGCGAGGTGCGTTGCCCGAAAAAAATAGAAGGACAATTTGATATGAAATACAAAACCCATGCATGACCTGCGTCAGCCGTCGTGGGAATAAAGAATAAACTGACTGTATTGGGAGCTTCGAACTTGCCTGCATATTGCAACTAGGCGTACACAAGTGTACCAGGTCGTTCACATTTCACGCCTTCCCGATCACCGATCCTTCCAGGGCACATGTGCTCGGTGCACGCACCCTATTCACCTCAAGCAGCTTCGTCAGGAAGACGAAGATGGTGATTTTGAGACGCGTACTACTAGCTCACGAACGGTTTATGAGGTGTCGCTTCCTGGCAATGCTGCGCTAAGCTGGAATTTCGTTATCTTGCAACGAGGTGGGCTACTGATTTCCTACACACAGTGTACCGTCAGAATGGAGCGAGATATTGCAGCAACCACACGGATGGGAAGCCGGTCGTCCACAAGAAGCGGTCCGGCTGCCGCATTTGTTGGCAAAGTACGGAAATGGGAGAAAAAGTGGGTCAAGAATGCTTCTGAACGGCTGCAACTGCACCAATGGGTTCCGTTGCCAGTAAATCCGTCAGTGATTCCCAATTTGAAGAATGACGCGGCCTCGGAAGCATGGAAGCCTCGTTATGTGCCGGTGAGTGCGCGATTTAGACCGGTATCTTGCCACTAGCACGATTTGTGTAAATTTAGGCATGCTAGACAGGGCGCAGGCAGAGCGCGCTACAGGTGCATGTACAATAGCTGGCATATGCAGATTATGAGGCATATCCTGCTGGCATAATTATGCTGATTCTGAGATAACTGCGGATCTGGTCTGGAGAGTCATCCTGGGGCGCCACTGGGGTAGCTTTTTCCTGTTTTGGCATTTCCTTTTACTTTTCAGTCGGGCGCTTGCTCATTCTGCATATAGCCATTGCCTGGGCACCTGGTCGTGCACCAAGTACTTGGTGCTGTCAGGGATCCTCCTTGCAATACCGCATTTGCCCCCCCCCATCCCCTCCCCCCCCCCCACACACCTTTCTTCCCCCCAATCCATTGAAAAATGGGGGTGTTGTTCTCACTACAGGGTTTGTTGTTGTTGCCCGGGTGACGAATGGCAGTTAATTGTTCTCTTACGCGTCCACCTCCACAAGGCCCTGGTTTCTTCATTCTCGTATTCAGAACAACCTTGTCGGCATTCATGTTCCCTGTTTTGAACACATGACACGGTGCCTGCATTGGCGCCCCAGGTCTACGGGAGCGTCAAGCGCTTCACGCCAAGCACCTTGACTAGTGAGACCGCCGATGTGGGGGGGTCAGGGGCGGGGCCCAGCGGGGAAGCTGCAGGCGACAGCAACAAGAGGCCGCGTGTAAGCAAGGAGGAAGAGGCAGGGCCTTCCGAGCCGGCCGTGGATGGGAGCGCTGCCGCCACGCGTAATGCTGGCGACGCGGGGGATGCTGGCGCTGCGGCCAACCAGGGTGACGGCGCTGGTATAATGCCGGAGGGTAGTGCCATGCAGGTGGATGGTGAAGTGAAGCCAGAGGCCGCGGTCGCTGGCGCTGAGTATGCAGAGGCTTACGCGGAAGGGGACGGGGCTGAGGACCTTGATGCAGCAGCAGTTGGAGGGTGTGAGGCTGCGGGTGAGGACGGGGCATGCGTTCCTGCCCTGGATGCAGCTGAAGACAAGGGGGATGAGGATGCAGGCGCAGACACCTCGAGTGGCTCGGATGATGCTGCAGGGTACGCATAAGGATGCCGCTGAGCCAGGTTTAGCCGGGGAGGTTTTATTGCTGATTTAGCTGGACATCTCTACAGATATGGTTGGGTGGTAGAATCTCAACGTTGTCTGGCAGCACCGCAGCGTCTGGTGCAATGAGAGACCGGGCATTACCAACGATGTATCGAAGGACGGTGTACATAGATCCTCTTCACCCATCTTCGTCAACTTGGACACACAAGTTTGTCGCGCAGTTAGAGCGAGGCAGGCCTGGCCATTCGAGCGATACATGAGAAGGCTGTTGTGCAGTCAGTCGGGGCCGGTGCAATGCCAGGCCTGCCCTGCTCGCCCAGAAACATGCAAACTGTACGGGGCTTGGGCAGGGGTAAATGGTAGGAGCTAGTATATTGCTCTCCGCTCGAACGTGTACTGTGGAGGGTGCATACTTGCCACCCTTTGTAGATGCAAGGTACATTGTGGCACACACCTTACTGCACGGTGTGCATGCATGCCGCTGGAACGCCTGCTCTGAACACCAGAAGGCAGAAAGTGTATGTGTATTTCGACATGCACATCTACTTCTTGAATTCAAGCCAGGATTACATTACTTACTAATAAATTTGGCTCGATCAGGTTAATCTCGATCGGGTTAACTCGATCGGGTTAATCAATTAGACTACTGGTAGTAAAAACTTAATTCAAATAACAAAATGTTGGCTCGATTGCATGAATATTTCATGATGTAAAGATGTGTGACTACAAACAACTTAGATTGCATTCACGTGACGGCGTCACGTGAGCATGAGTCCTCATTGGGAGGGGAACATGGGATGGAATGGATGATCAAAGCTACCGACTAGGTCCTAGTTATACAGGGTTGTGGGCACCACGGCCCGAATCGCTATGAATGCCATACGCGGTCATCAACTTTGGACTGCATGTTTGCATGTATCAAGGAGACTACCAGCGCAGGCCAGAAATTGGGAGAATCCGGACCATGGTAGCTCGAGCCTGCCGTTACGTTTTCCGCGTTTTCGAGTCGTTCAGGATGATGAATATGAATGGAGATGGAAATGTGTAGCCTTGTGCATTGAAATTATATACATGGCTGGCTTACGTGTGAGAGCGACTAGATGATCTAGACGGTGGGGCCGGAAACAGCTTGCTTAATTGATCAGGGCGTGCACATGTTTCGAGCCAGCCTAACTAGCTGCATGGCCGGGAGTGTCTAATGGTGAGCACCATTGATGCGATCGCTCTCCCATGATGTATGCGAACGTACCGAAATCTCAAGCAATCGAGCATACACATAGGTTTATAATTCAAAAAACTAATGTTCAATCTTAGTAGCGTTATAGGCATGCCATGCATGCGTGTAGTGAGCTCAAGCTGGAGGCCCTCCGCCTTAACCCCGCTCGCGCGGCTGGACCGCCACCGCTGCTGCTCGATGCACCTTTGAGTACATGGCGGACAAGCTTCTGTTCCTCATGAATGCAAACGTCGCAAGTGGCTCGAGCGAGAGGACTCCCTACACACTGGACGACGACTTGACCCTGGCGCAGCAACAACGGCGACGGGCTATATACGGCCGACCTACCTCCGGCTCCGGCAGACGTAGCGGCAAGGAACAAGCCAGTATACTGGAGCATACGGTCATCTACGTCGACCACAAGCCTTGGCGCAGGCGACCCCAGCGACCTCAGCACCGGCCCCCAGCACCGGCCCTCAGCAACCCCAGCGCCCGGCCTAGTAGGAGACTATAGCAGCAGTGTAGACTAGTCTAATTAAGGCGGCCCGTTTGAACACCGCATTTCCCGAACCCTCTCTCTTGATTGGACTGCATTGCAGAACAAGAAAAGGTGGCAGACCATTGTCCAGGCCCACATGCAGTCATGCACGCCAGCCCCTGTGGGCAAGCCCCCCCCCCAGGAGGAAGTCCATGGCGCTTTGCTGAGTAGAGTAGTTAGGATTTTTCTAGCATAGCTTAGAGATTAGCTCTTAGTTGCATGGGTTGAATCGCGGCTTCGCTCACCTTCATCCATCGATCATGCAAGGAAACACGTAGTACATTATCTCCCCACGGAGTCATGCTATAATTTAATTTAATTTATTTTTAAGGCCACACCAGATGATGTAGTATTAAGTCATGCGTTGCCCATGCAGAGAGTTGCTCTCTGCTGAGATGACATGGTATTCGCTATTGCCTAGCCACAATCATCTTCCGCTGCTAGTAGGGCACTTTGCTCAGCACCAACCAGGTAGACACCTTACATGGCCCCTCTGCATGCAGGGCTGCGCCCCGCCCAGCCGGGCCGGCACCTCCTCACGTGGGCCGGGCCCAGCCAGGTTATATAGACGCCGCAAGGCCCGCACCCTTCAAAGAGCAGGTCGTAGATGACATTTGGGGGCTAAGCCTCTCCGTGATTTGGAAAAAGACTGATGATTGACAAGGCCAAGTGGGCCGGCAGGTAATAGAGGACAACAACCCCCCTGCAGTCGGGAAGCCGCGCGTTTGCACACGTGGGATCGAGGCATGCTCAGTAGACAAGACCCCTAGGGTCGCAGGTACCATATTTATAGGACTGTTTTGTAGGTAGCTTCTAGATAGCTTGGACCGGTAGTGCTTCCGTGTACCCATCCGGATCCATCCATCCATCCATCCATCCATCCATCCACCCACCCACCCACCCACCCACCCACCCACCCACCCACCCACCCACCCACCCACCCACCCACCCACCCACCCACCCACCCACCCACCCACCCACCCACCCACCCACCCACCCACCCACCCACCCACCCACCCACCCACCCACCCACCCACCCACCCACCCACCCACCCACCCACCCACCCACCCACCCACCCACCCACCCCCACCCACCCATCCATCCATCCATCCATCCATCCATACATACATACCTTTCTTCCTGTTGTGCACACACAGGGACTAAAAGCACTCCGGACGGTGCTCCGTGACTCCCCAACGGGAGCACGACTCAGTTTAATTCATTCATTAATTAATACGACCAACTATAGATCGTTCCAGTGCTGCCATGCAGAACGTTCATACACATGAGCCCTAGCTTGTTTAGCATTTGTTGGCATGCATTGTCTGATGTTGTTCACATTGAACAGCTAGCTGAACTAAAAACAATGATATATCTGTGCAATACGTAGCTTCATAGCGAAATCTCGTCGCACGGCCGCAATTCAAGTTGAGAAACGTAGGCCCGACTTCATTAAAGGACCACAGACTGCATGGACTTCGTGGTAGTTGACAGCAGAGGGGGCCCCCAGATATCCTTCACCAGCTCTTGGCGTGCCCCAATCCGTCTCATGAAGGCATGGACTTGTTCTGCTGCCGTGACATCACTTCCGGCGTGGCCGGTAATATCCTGCGGTACCGTGAAACTGCAGAGAAGGTAGCCTTCACAGTGCCCATCATCCGTCACTACAGACGGGACCGGAACAACCTTCTTGCCCACAGCCAACCTGCGCAGCAGTGGGCAGGACTGCAATCGTACCTGGTGCTGTTCTAGTGTGGTCATCTTCAGGCCTGTGCTGTTCGACTGGCCTTGATCACGCGACCGCTGGCCACCCGGGCCAGGCGCCCCTGGGGCGTTGGATGGAACTTCGCATGTGCCAGGCACGCAGTATATGACGGGATAATCCAATAGCCAGCCGTTGACCAGTGGCAGTGCCGATAACCCCCCAAACAGGCTACCGCGCGGGCAACACGCCTGCAAGTCAATGTGGACTAGCTCTCCATTATCCACAACGACCCCACGCCCTGGACCTTGGTGATTGACTGGCCCTTGGCGCCTGGGTCCCTGGTGTTCTCCTGACCCTGGCCCTGCCGCCGAGCTTCCTGGCCAGTTGCCACGCTTGGGCCGGCCTTTCCTTGATACGACGTCCTCCCAACCGCCCTCCGTGTCCACGCCCCCTCCCGCATCCCCTCGCATCCCCTCGCGTGTACCTTGTGAATGCGTGGCATCGCCTTCAGCATAGCTTGGTGCGTTGGACACTGTGGGAATGCACTTCTCGTAGCAGGCTTGCCTTACACCTGCCCCCTGACCCGCCGATCCCTGGGTCTCTGCCATGCTGTCCCCTGTGGGACCTCCCAGGGAGGACGGCGGCACGTCTCGTCTCGTGTGCACGCCCTTGTCGATGTGGGGGGTGGCATCACCCACACGGTCAAGCAGCAGGGACCCCACAGATGCCAGCAGCTCCAGTGCCGCGATCAACTCTTCGAGCAATGCCACCTGGACAGCGTTGACATGTTTGTAGCAAAGTACAAGCCGGTCGGGTGCATGCCTCTTTCCAAGTACTAAAAGCGAACCTTTCCAAGTACTAAAAGCGAACCACACATACCCCTCAGTACAACTTCTATAAGAGTTTCAATTATTGCCGCATCTTACCCTAAAGTCCAGGGATGTGGTTAGGTAACAATATGGTTTGTGCCTACTGCATGCCTCCTGAAGAGTTACAATTATTGCCATACCCTACCCATAAGTCCATGGATGTGGTGAGGTAACAAATCCGTCAACCTGGGATTGTGTCTATTGCATGCCTTCTGCTTCGTCTCGTGACTGCCCGCTAGCAAAGCATCCACATGTTGCTATAAGCACTAACCAAGTGCCAACCAGCAGACTGCATAGCCCATGAACAGGGACAAATAGCCTTTGGTGCAAGCGCCCAGAGACATGACGGCGCAGGCTGGTAGGAAGCAGACGGAGATGGCATTGTAGGAAGCTAACGGAGCAGGCATGGTAGGAAGCAAGGACAATAATATACGAAAGACATTGACGCAGCAGGGGCCATGCAAGGTCAGTCAGGAAACAAGGCCCCCAAGCACACCAGAATGAATGCCAGGTATCGGGCTGCCACATTTACGACAGCTGGCAGCGACACCATGCCCAAGCCGGCAAAGCCGTCGGTCTGACTGGCCTATGAGCGGGGCCTTCTCCACGTTTCACGTACCCTGACAGTACCTCTCGCCACCACCACGAAAAGCGACGTCTCTCCCTCGTCTCCCATCCCACCAACGCCTGGGGCCACCATGCCAGTAGCACCAGCAGGCAAGGTGCTGCCCTCGTCTGGGCAGTACTGGCCTTGCGTCGCGCAGGCCTTGCGTGCCGTTGGGCCCATGGCAGCGGTGGGCATCGCGTTCCCACCTGGGGCACCAGGTGTTGGGATGCCACCGGACAACCCCCCTCTACTTGCAGACTTGGATCGCTCCAACTGACACCTGGCGGCCGTCAACTTGTCCACCAGCATCCTCATGTTGATGACGTACAGACACCCGTGCATGAAAAAGGTGCATAGGGTATCCCGCGAACGGGTGGCTTGCGCTGCCTGTGGTAAGGGTGAAGGCACAGGCACATGTGCACACACATGCACATGCACACATGCACATGCACATGCACACATGCACATGCACATGCACATGCACATGCACATGCACATGCACATGCACATGCACATGCACATGCACATGCACATGCACATGCACATGCACATGCACATGCACATGCACATGCACATGCACATGCACATGCACATGCACATGCACATGCACATGCACATGCACATGCACATGCACGTGCACATGCACATGCACATGCACATGCACATGCACATGCACATGCACATGCACATGCACATGCACATGCACATGCACATGCACATGCACATGCACATGCACATGCACATGCACATGCACATGCACATGCACATGCACATGCACATGCACATGCACATGCACATGCACATGCACATGCACATGCACATGCACATGCACATGCACATGCACATGCACATGCACATGCACATGCACATGCACAGGCGCAGGCGCAGGCACAGGCATGGCGTTGGGGGGTGGCCATGCAGTCAGGAGATGGTGCAAGGTATGTCATGAGGGCTATGGGTCAGGGCCACGATGAAAAACTTGGCTTGCAAACAGACACCCCCAGAGAGACAACAACGATGGTAATCTCTTGAGTCAGCAAGCCAGGGTTGGCAGCGGAATGGCAGCGGAAGCGCCAGGGTAAACATCTGGCCCCACCCCGGCATAATGACACCTGGCATTCCCTGGACAGCTGGCACACTGTGTAGACTATAGGCTGGACTAGAGACTGTCAGTGCCACCCAAGGCGGGGGCTCAGGGGCTGCGTGTGCCGTTCTGTGATGGCATAGCCTTTCTCCTCGGTCACTGATTGCCTCTAGTCTCGCGGCTAGGCTCGATGCTGGGTCAAGAAAGACGGGGGACTGTGAGGAGGAAGCCCGCCACTCGTGACCCCCGTAAACCATAAATACAGTGACCACGTGCGAAAAGAAAGCTTCATTTTGCTGTAGGGTGCCAGGCTGTCTTGCTGGGATATGCTGTTACACGGCAAGGAGAGCTGCCACCCAAGGGCCGCTCAGATCACGAGCAATTGATTGTCACGATTGATGCTGCGCCAGCGCATAAGCGCATCAAACAGTAACCTCAAACGGTTGAACCACCCAAAGTCCCTTACTAGACTCTAGTTACCTTAAGACCTCATTACCTCAAGAGACCTCATTACCTCAAATACGTCGTCCGATTACGTACAGTTCAGTCAGCGGGTGAGTTGGCAGGATGGTGATGCGGCCAACAGGATGGTGATGCGGCCAACAGGATGGTGATGCGCAACAGGATGGTGATGCGGCCAACAGGATGGTGATGCGGCCAACAGGATGGTGATGCGGCCAACAGGATGGTGATGCGGCCAACAGGATGGTGGGTATGATGCAAGTGATGACCTCTGACCTGGCGCATGGCTTGCTGGATGATGGGCACGTCCCCCATAGCTGTCGTAGCATAGTCCACCATGATGGCGGGCCGTAGCCCGGATGACAGCATCAGCAGGTCTGGCGGGGGATGGGGGTGGGGGGTGGGGAGAGGGGGGCTTTGGTGTTGATTATTGCCACCAAGAATGCAAAATGAAGCCAGAGATCCATCCGTAGGGGCATCCGCTTGAGGAACGCTGTACCAAGCAAACGACCAGCACAGGCTTGACAGCACAGCTCAAGTGGGGATTCGTAGCATCGCGCATATCACCAGAAGCAACCGCGGATATTTGCACACCGGCATGCCCTGCGCTGTGTCACCTCCTGTGTATGTGCTGACGGTACGTGTTTCGTGTGTGTGTCCGAGCCCTCTGAACCAGATGGCGTGCATGGGTCGCGTAAGGGTCGTGACGAGTGCATGTGGCCACTCGTGCATGCCACAGGCAACGACACACAGTAGTGCAGCATACACCGTCACAGCAGCACAATAGGGTAGCATACACCACAGCAGGAGCACAAGTCATCCCGGCAGCGAGGGCCATTGTCCTTGCTGGCCATGGTGATGGCTCTGGCGGCTATGCTGGTAATACGTGAGATACCAGGCACTCTGGATTCCCTACAACTACTCATGACACAAAACAGGCACAAACTGGTACTTTCGAGACCCTTCAGGCACTTCTATTACTAATAACCCGACCCCCCCCCTTGGCCGCGACGGCTGCCTCTGTACATGCAGGCACATACATGAGACCAAGGGGCGTGCCATGGACATGGGGCCGCGGTGTTGTTGACTCCATGCAGTCCAAAACATGGTCGGGCACCAACCCCTTGACTACTCCCCTAGTGCATGCAGTCCAACCACCACCGCACGGTCGGGCATTGAATCCTTTACGATTCCTCTAGTGCACGGCAAGCGCATGAGCCCCTTGTCATGCTGACAACCTAGGACGGGTGAGTGCAAGGGGGCTGGAGGAACAGGGCTATCCTCGAGCGGGGGAGCAAAGGGGAAGTGGGGGGCAGCAGGAAAGAGAATGTGAAGGTGAGCAAGGTGGCGGGTAGGGGGTCTGGATGCCGGAGGTGGGTTGCTTGGGTATGCATTGTAAAGCGAATGTTGGCAATTCCTGCTTTCCCAGTTTTCCAGGCTAGACTAACGCGGGCTTAAGTGGGGCGCTCACTAAAATATTCCCAAACAAAAAGCTCATGACCTGGGCGCCTCATACGGGGAAAGTTTCGCAGGCCGCGGGTAAAATGTGAGAGGCAAACCGCGCACATTTCGGCGCAGTACCCATTCCTCCGTATAATTACCTTGAATGAAATGGTGCCACCCTTTCCGCATGCTGCCCCCTACTTCTTCCCGGGCACGCCTTGCCCACTCCACGAAGTTACCGCTCCCGTCGGCATTCTCCATGGCATTACCACAGGGCGCGCTCCCCCGACGCGCCCCCCTCCCCCAATCACTTCTCAGTTCTCTCTGCCCCTTCCTCCCGCTTTTATATCTCGCTTAAATCGCGGATATCAAATAGATAGTGTACAAGTTTTGCGGGCTTCGCCCGCGACATTAGAGCTTGTTCTTTTTGTGGCCGGTCCCCGGCCAGGGAGCCCCGGCTAGGGAGATGTGAGTCACCACGTACCTCCGTCGAGTGCCAAGTGGCACTAGTCCCGCCAAGGAGCGCGCGCTAGCTTTAGAGTTTCGACCACAAGATTCACGGAGTTTGGCAAAAGGGTGAAGGAAAAAAATCCGGAATGCTAGAAGGCCTCTGAAGGTTCGAACCCGGTACGTCACGATTGATCGTATGATGAGGTGTGCCTTGGCGCCTGAAGTCTACGTAAGCAATTTCATCAGAAGTTGCACAATATGTACATTGCTACAAAGGGACAAACTGCGCAACCGCGCAGTGGACGGAGCTCGCGAACTACGTCTTGCGGAGTTCAACTAGCTCCAGATTGACTGCTACCCCTGCACGGGAGCGCGATGCGCGCGGGGATGAGTGACCTCGCCGCAGACAGCAGGGAAAAATCGCTTACAGGCGGTGGAGCACAGGAAAATCCACGTGTGAGCTTCCTGCGCGTTTGTAACGGGATATCGCCAACAGAAAGTTTGCTCCAACAGCCCAAAAGTTTGCGACGGTTATATCTGGAGCTCGCGAACACAGGAAATCGCAGAGTTTTCTAGTAGGAGCCATCTGGGCATACGGACCTCTGCCAAATGGCTCATCTGGATGTAACGCTTCAGAAACCTCAAAAATGGGCGCGCCGTGGTTTGACCTTTTCGTGATTGGTCGCAACGAAATTTCGCGCAGCTCATTCGTCAAGCGGACCGTAAGTCGCGCCGCTGAGTGGCTGGAGCCGAAAGCCGTTCGAAAGAGTGTTAGCTAAAATTGTGCCAAGGCTGCGTTTTACAAGCTTTAGTATATATGTTGATCCTACAGGTACGGCACGCGGTATCACGGGGCCCCTCTTGGATGGCCTGTTTGAGCGATGTCAAGCGGCCTGCAGGTTGCATGTTTGCCGCATAATCGCACGCGTACGCATGTCATGCTTACTACTGTCTCACATAATGTTGCTTCAAACAACGGCATTCGAACAGCAACCGTTAGCAAATGAAAGCTACAGAGGGATCATGATGCGAAACCAGGCCATCCGCCAGTTCGAAAGTACCCAGGATCGTGTCTTCTGCCTGCATAAACAATTATTACCGTAAGCCAGGCGTGGGATCCAACAACAACTGTAAGCCGGCCAGAGGACCTACAGTAATAAGATTCTGTAGACTGTACCAGGCGCGCCCAGAACTTGACGCCTTAATAACGTGCCATCCTCAGTCCTGTCGAAGCCCCCATCAAAACCAGTGTCAAAGTGAACGGTACCAAAGGTCCCGCCAGGCAAAACGGCTGTCGCACATGAGCAGGAATTTTGCGAGGAAATCATGCAGTATACTCCAGCCAGCGTGGTTAGACTAGCTTAAGTACTTACGGCAATTTTTTACCGCTTCCAGGCCGCTTCCAGGCCGCTTCCAGGCCGCTTCTCGTAAAATTTACCGCTCACATTGTTTGCCAACCCCATACTACTGTAACTCCAGGCAGGACCAGTCGATGCATCCACTACCAGTCCTAACTACTAGTTAGTATAGTACGTATAGGGGTATACTAGTATAGTATACCCCGGTCGGTACACCGGGCACCGGCGCGGGAATAAAAGCGGGAATAAAAGCTGGAATCAACTCAACTCAACTCAACTCAACTTAACTCAACTCAACTCAACTCAACTCAACTCAACTCAACTCAACTCAACTCAACTCAACTCAACTCAACTCAACTCAACTCAACTCAACTCAACTCAACTCAACTCAACTCAACTCAACTCAACTCAACTCAACTCAACTCCAGCCAGCATCTATGCGATCTGGACCATACGCAACGAGACAGTCTTTAAGGTCCGCGAGGAGTATACCCGCGGCGGCGTAGTCCGGCGCTTTATATACCTATGGAATGCGGCTATGCGCCGCTACTGGCTGTTAGCTCAGGAACAACACAGGGTGTGGGACCCAGGGCCCAATAACGACAAGCCCAGCCCGCTCCAGCTTTTTCATGATCTACTGGGCCGTAATCAGGTATTCACCAGTATGCCTCATGGCGACATTACTCAGGTCCAATGGCTTCCCTGGTCTAATAACGCGCCCTATTAGCCTTTCACCTGTCACCGCCACACGTGTGTGTGCCCACCTTCATTAGGATTCGCTGATACTCATTTCCCCTCTCACCTCTTTGGTCCATAATTGGCTAATAAAATATACCCATTTCCCCGAACTCCAGCCAGCATGCCCTAGGCTTAGCAGGGATTAACTACTGGCTATATTTGGAATAAACGTACACCTATTTACCTGGAACTCCAGCCAGCATGCGCATGGGGGAATCTGACGCGTGCCGTACCCTGATTCCCCATAATATTCGACTTTTCGTCACGGTGATTTTACGTTAGAGATCCACGAGCACGAACTCAATTTAACGAGACGAAAGGTGAAAGGGGGCAGGTTGCAAACCCTCTGGACTGGATCGGACGGGCTGGATCCGAGAATATGCGTTTTGTTGTTGTTGATAGAATATTTGTGGCAAACCACGGCGTGGGAATAAACTCAACTCAACTCTACACGAATATTCTAAGCGGCGTTGAGTTGAGGTCCCGTATTCCATGGTGGTTTAGAGATCCACGAGCACGAACTCAATTTAGCGAGACGAAAGGTCAAAGGGGGCAGGTTGCAAACCCTCTGGACTGGATCGGACGGGCTGGATCCGAGAATATGCGTTTTGTTGTTGTTGATTCCCACGCTTATTAATAGTGGGCAGCACCGCACGTGGGCAGCACCGAGATTTGGAAACGGCCGATGTACCGCAAGTGGTCCTGTGTTCGAATCCAGTTAGTTCGTTACTTGAATCCCTCGCCGCACATGGGTAGATCGAATCCAGTATGAAAACAAAAAAAAATGGCTATTTGTTGCATACCGTGGTTAACTTAACGGTTACATGGAAATAAACAACACCCATTTCCCCGGAAAAACAATAAACATATTTCACTGATCTCAGGCTGAACGGAATGCTACGGAATGGGAATTGCACCAGATGCTTAGCCGCTCAGCGATGAATCCGGTCCACCAGTGTTGAGTTGAGTTGAGTTTGTTAATTATTCCGCGTCCACCATTCATGATTCAGACAATGAAACTGGCAGGGAAAGGGGCAAAGGGCACATTCCACAGGCAGATAATCCTGTGGCGCTGATCAACGCTGAATCGATTGTGTTGGACAGTGTTGGCATGCGGACTGAACCGGCGCACTTGTGTGATGACTGATGTGACATGTTCCCGACTTCCCGTCCGTAACGATAGCCAAGCTTCGTGAACGTTTGCCAGCTGCCGAGCAGGCGGCCGTCACCCGGCAGTCGTAAATAACTGGATCTGACCGTTAAAGCAATTATAGCCAGTTTTATGCCGCGTAATATTCGACATAAGGCCTCGCAGCCACTTGGCTTGCAGTTCTACGTACATAGGGCCCTGTAGCGCTTGTCAGTGACCGGTACGTCATGTCATGTCTAGCGCTGAGCCACGTGAGAATCCACGTCGATTTCCCACAAAAATTGTTTCGCAAGCGCGCCTCGTGTCAATACGTTGACAGGACCGCGCCCCATCGTTGGTACATAGGACGTCAAACTGACTATCAAAAATTGCCGAATTCTCGGACGTCTTTGATTCCATAGGACAGAAAGGAGACATTGTCAGGCTTTCAGAAGCTTCCGCGCCCGATACATCGCTGAACTGGCAGGGGCCGCAGTGGAGCGCCAATAATAAACTTTGCCGACCTTGACGTGACCGGGCAGCCTGTATAAAAGAGACGCGAAGGCGGGAACATCGGCATTTTCCCATTTAGCTCCGAAAATTCTTATCGGAGAAGAGAGACTATGGCGGCCATTCAATCCTGCGAAATGGTTGGCATTGACGGTGTCTCGCTGCGGTGTGCGTTTTATCCACGCAGCAAGGAACGAAACAGCACTCTTTCCTATACTCCACCAGCGACCCCCGGAAGGCAGGAAAATAGCGATTTTCTGTTATGCTCGTCTCCTCGTGCCGCAATCAAGTCCAACTTCTATGAAGAGTTCCGGGATCAGAGCTTAGCTATCAACACGCCGTCAAAAGAGGAGAGGAAAAAGAGGCAGCGCGGCACTGTGGCCGAGAACCCTGCCTTGATCCTTCAGGCAAACGAGAGGCCTCAACAAGGCGAAGAGTGCCAGGATATGTCTGGGTAAGAGATTGAAAAAGGAAAACATTTCACTTACACGTTAGAAATGCCTGCTATTTTTTATGAGTTACATGTTTTCTGCGTTGGTTTTGCCTGTCCGCGGTGGATTGAGAGGGATGAATTCGCTTCGCTTTTTTTCCTTTGAGCACTCCGACCATTGAGTATTATCTTCTATGTTTGCCGCATGCGCATTCTTTTGCAGGCTGGATGCTGGATTCAAGAAATCTAGGAGCCCGCCTTGCAAGGAGGATGTCAACTCCTTTCTGAGCAGGATTGAGAAGATGCAACAGGAGAAGCTGGAAGCTGCGAGGAAGAGGTGAGCCTGAGGCGAATACTTATACGATTAATTTTTTTTGCCTTTTTGAAGGCTGCGTAGGTTGCTGCATATATTCGTGTTTCTGCTTGAAACACATGCCAAGGATTCATTGCCTAGTTTTTGCAGTTTTTCCCGGCACATACGATGGCATGAGGTGCTAATACCCTGGGGGCCTTGTCATTGTCTTTTTGTTTGACTATTTGTGTGTGGAAACAGGTGGAACTTCGATTTCGAGTCAGACTCCCCCCTTCCTGGAAGATGGGAATGGCGCGAAGCCATCCATGAGTCAACGAGCCACTTTGGCTTGCCAGTTGACCCCTATATGTGAGCCACTGAATTCTTTGTGTGAGCGCGCAAAGAAATGCGAGGAGCGTGAAGAGTGCGTCGCCGCACTATGAGAGCCTTACCTCAAGAGGTTGCGCCCGACCTGAAAAGTTTTTGCTTTATTGAAAGCAGCCTTACCTCAAGGCTTGTTTTAGCCGTCAAGGCTAGTTTCGAGTGTTAGAACACCTCGTTTGTAAATATTGTACAACAAATTATCATGAATAACACACACGGGTTAGTGTGTGCCTTCATTGCCTCATTGACGGGGTTTGCATCATGCGATTGCGCGCATGTGGCCTGTGAATATGCCAGCATCATGCGATTGCGCGCATGTGGCCTGTGAATGAATGTGCCAGTGGATTACTTTTTCCGATTCTCTGGCAAATACTTCTCTTAATGTTATTGAGTGTTTAGGATATTTTCCGAGCTGTTGATGAACTTCGAAGATTACTTTCGAGCTGTTGATGATGAACCTTACCGGGGGTGTTATCAAAGAGACAAGGTGTTATGTATCCTAGCCCTGTTGGGAACTGTCCTCGTATTTCCTGATCCAGAAGGTTTTGTAAATATGGTCTTTACTTTTTAATAACTTCTCATCAAATTGAAATTTTTGTCCCATCCATCATACTTCTCGAATGCATGCTAGAGACAACTATATCAACGCTCTACACGTAATCTAGTCGCTCTACATGCACGTAAGCCAGCCATAATTTCAATGCACAAGGATACACATTTCCATCACCATTCATGAATCTTCATCATCCTCAACGACTCGAACACGCGGACAAGATAACGGCAGGCTCGAGCTACCATGGTCCGGGTTCTCCCGATTTCTGGCCTGCGCTGGTTGTCTCCTTGATATCAATGCTAGAGACAACTATATCAAAGCCAAAGATATATCTTTGTCGTCAAGTCCAACAGTTTTCTCATGCAGGAAATGTTTGTCATGCAAATGTGGATTACTCCTACGCGCCATTAGCTCACATAGTACGATCGATCTATCAGGCATAGTTTCCGAATTACTGGCACCACTCTCCGGTAAAGAGGTGTTGTTTTTTTTTTTGTTTTGTTTTGTTTTTTTTTTTTTTCGCAGTTGCATGGGCTATAGCTTGGGATGCCTAATCAGATCAGAAGCTCATTAAAAATTATAAATCAAAATTTAATGTTCATGCCTCCCACCGATCGGACCCCGGGCCAGCGATGACCGGCCCCTCGACTCGCGCATCCTCACGGGTGGACCTCATGCACATGCACAAGAGCCAGGCAACCTCTATCACCACAGCCATTACCACATAGCTACAGGAGCTGGAAGACACGCGCCGCGAGGCGGCTGACCGCGACCGCGGCCACTGCCGGGTCATCCTCGGCTAGGCGCTTCGGCAATTAAGGAGCCGGGGGATCGAGACCCCCTCTGAACTCACGACAATATTCCGGATTCTCCCGATTTCTGGCCTGAGCTGGTTAAAAATTAAATTAAATTGAATTAAATTATAACATGCCTCCGTGGGGAGGTCATGTAGCACATATTCCATGATGGATGGGGTGGAGGAAGCCGCGTGATCGAACTATCCTAACTCTAAGCTATCTAGAAAATCCTAACTACACTACTCATCAAAACGCCTCCTCCGCTTGGGGGGAGGGGGCTTGCCCACAGGGTCGGGCGTGTGAGCCTTGACAATCTTCTTCCACCGCGTCTTGTCCTGCATGTCAACGTCCAAAGACGGGAGAGAGAGTGGATTAAATTAAAAATTAAATTATAACATGCCTCCGTGGGGAGATCATGTAGCACATATTCCATGATGGATGGGGTGGGGGGAAGCCGCGTAATCGAGCTATCCTAACGCTAAGCTATCTAGTCTAGAAAATCCTCACTACACTACTCATCAAAACGCCTCCTCCGCTTGGGGGGACTGAGGGGGCTTGCCCACAGGGTCGGGCGTGTGCGCCTTGACAATCTTCTTCCACCTCGTCTTGTCCTGCATGGCAGTCCAAAGGCGGGAGAGAGAGTGGATGCGGTGCTCAAACTGGGCTGGGGCCACTAGGTCGTCCAGCAACATCTGGATGTAGTTCGTGACAGGTTTCCCTACCCTTTTGGGAATGCTGTTGGGGAGCTGGCTTCCTGACACCGCCGACGATGTGGACACCCGCATCGGCCTTGCCTGGGCCAAGCTCCGTTCGCTCACACCCTACTGGCGCTCGAAGGGCCTGGGCGGGCACCGCAAGCGCATGCTCTTCAAGGTCCTCGTCCTCACGGTGCTCACGTATGGCGCCGAGGCGTGGACCCTCCCACCCAAACTCGCAGCTCGGCTAGACGGCACGGTTTACAGGATGCTCCGACAGGTCCTTAACGTAGGTTTTTCCGAGCGTCCGTCATCAGAATCTTTGTATCATGGCATTCCTCGTGTTTCGGACGAGATTAGGCAGCGTAGGATAGCATTTGTAGGACACCTTGCCCGCACCAGCCAGGTCGACACCACCCTCGGTCTGGCCGGCCCCCAGCGCCGGGCTTGGCCAGCCAGGGCGGCACATTCTGACCTGGCCTGGCCCCGAGGACATTCCCAAACGGGTAGGGAAACCTGTCACGAACTACGTTCAGATGTTGCTGGACGACCTAGTGGTCCCAGCCCAGTTTGAGCACCGCATCCACTCTCTCTCCCGTCTTTGGACTGTCATGCAGGACAAGACGCGGTGGAAGAAGATTGTCAAGGCTCACACGCCCGACCCTGTGGGCAAGCCACCTCCCCCCAAGCGGAGGCGGCGTTTTGATGAGTAGTGTAGTTAGGATTTTCTAGATAGCTTAGAGTTAGTATAGTTCGATCACGCGGCTTCCTCCACCCCATCCATCATGGAATATGTGCTACATGACCTCCCCACGGAGGCATGTTATAATTTAATTTAATTTAATTTGGGAATGCCCTCGGGGCCAGGCCAGGTCAGAATGTGTTGCCCTGGCTGGCCAAGCCGCTGGGGGCCGGCCAGGCCAAGGGTGGTGTCGACCTGGCTGGTGCGAGCAAGGTGTCAGGACTACGAATGCTATCCTATACGCTGCCTAATCTCGTCCGAAATACGAGGCATGCCATGATACAAAGATTCTGATGATGATACAAAGATCCTGAGCTGGTTGTCACCTTGACATTAGCTCGACGAGCTCAGGAACCAGCTCTTAAAATTAATATTAAATTAAATTAAATTATAACATGACTCCGTTGGGAGATCATGCAGCACATATTGAATCCCGTGGATTGATGGAGGAGGCGGGACAAAGCCGCGAAACCGAACTAATCTAACTCTAAGCTAATCTAATCTAAAAATAAATAAATAAATTAAATTATAACATGCCTCCGTTGGGAGATCATGTAGCACATATTCCATGATGGATGGGTGGGGTGGAGGAAGCCGCGTAATCTAGAAAACCCTACATATTCTACTCGATCAGCAAAGCGCCCCTTCCGGACGCTTGGGGGGAGGGGGCTTGCCCACAGGGGGGGGCGTATGAGCCTGGACAATGGTCTTCCACCTCTTCTTGTCCTGCATATAGCAGTCCTAGCAAGAGAGAGGGAGTGAATGCAATGTTCAAACTGCGCTGGGACCACTAGGTCAGCCATCAACTGCTGTGGGTAGGTCATGACATGTTTTCCTACCTTCTTAGGAATGTCCTTGGGGCCAGGCCAGGTCAGGATATGCCGTCCTAGCTGGCTGGCCAAGCCGCTGGCCGGGGCCGGCCAGACCGAGGGCGGTGTCTACCTGGCTGGTGCGAGTAAGATGTCCTACGAATGCTATCCTACGCTGTCTAATTAGCTCGTCCGAAATGCGAGGCATGCCCCAGGTGGTACAAAGATTCTAGAGACCTATGCGTGGAAAACCCGACGTTCAGGGCCTGACGGAGTACCAGCTCTTGGCGCGTAATTAAGTTGGCGCGTATTAGGCGGGAAACCACCCGACCTGCATCGGGTGGTTTGACAAACGGTCGAATTTCGCGCCGCGCCGTGAGCGCCGCGCCACTTGTGACGGAGGACAGTTGTCCGGTGGGTCCAAGGACACTTAGGGACGAGGGTGATGCATAGTTTTGGGGGTAATATTCGCCATAGCCTGGTAATTACAACGTGCATTGAGCAGGTATCACGTGACTTTGGCGGGAAATTTTCACTCGCGCGCGCGTAACTAGATATGGCTGCCAGCATGCCGTTCTCACGGAAATTTTGCGTGTCGAGGCTAGAAACGGTTCAGAATTTTGCTTTGAATGACTAAGCGTTATTTTCGTAGGTCAGCGTTATTTTCGTAGGTCAGGCATGGCCAAACTTGTAGGATTGGGAAAATTCAGGTAGGAAAATACTGCCTTAGCTGGGTCGTCAGTGCCAGATGAGTAATCGCTTATCATATTTCCATTTTATCCTCATGGCCGGGCAGTCTGCGCCAGCCCAAGCATCCAGATTTGGTACCGGATGTCCGCTGATGCGTTAGCTGGGAATGCGGACGCGTTTATAGGTAATATTTGAACGGAGCTCATCAACCTTGTAATCATAAAGGATGCATGCATGATGCGGCTATGGCGACCTATGCCTGTAAATCAATGGTATGTGCGAGATATGAGGGTCCCGGCCAGTGGAATCCGGGCAGCTAGGACGTGAACGAGCCAGGTACGGCAATTAACGTGTTTGCATGTCCTTTGCAGCGGAATACGTCTTCCATGCATTATATTTGACGAGCTTTAAATAGTGCACCTTTCGGCAAGCCTCCATGCCTGCTGTAAAGAGGGGTATTAGCCCTGAAAGTGACCAGTTTATGGCATTTCTTTGGAGCATATCATTTCGTTAATGCAGGTAGGCAACATGTTTGTATTCCAGCACCTTTGGCAATCTTTTATAGCTTGTTATAATGCATTCTTGTATTGCATGTCATAGATGGCTGTTTACGCGCGCGTAACCCACACACATATATGAGCACCTTATATAGGTCTAATGGGTTATCCGGGTGGTCTGACCCTGGGAATTGGGAAAGCACCATTGGACTATCCAACTAAGTTGTCCAATGTTGTTGTTGAGGTTCCATACCCTCCCTGGGAAGTTAGGTGGGGGTTCACTTTTCCTTCGGGAAAAAAGATCGTCTTTTGGCCAAGTTTGACTGGAGCTATCATCCAAATGCTTCGATAAACACGTGGTATTATTGGATATTCTGAAAGCCCTCGGAGTGTAGATACTCCTAGCATCTTGGTTGGGGGCATTTGGAGTTGTGGCCTGTGAGTTATGATTTTTCTCATTTTCAGGGGTCTGAAAGTGCCAAAAATGGTCCTCCCGACTAAGTTGGCGCGTAATTAATTAATTAATTAATTAATTAATTAATTAATTAGACTCGTGCTCCCGTTGGGGAGTCACGGAGCATTAACCCCGATGGATGGATGGATGGGTGCAAACAGTCCTACCGGGCTAATCTATCTACATCAGCTACCTACAACATCTATCTAACAGCATTACTATAGTGTAGAACTTAATAAAGTTATACAACATCTATATCTAAACAGCATCACGCTGCCCTAGGGGAGCTGTCTGGCGTGCCTCCCGCGGGTTTGCACACGCGGGCGCTTCCCCACTTGGCGCGTATGGAGCTGTACACAGTTTACATCAACCATGCAGCCCTGCTATTTTCAGTTGACATTGAAGCTCAACCCCGACAGATATTCCTGTCCTACGTGCTTTGGGATCTCATGCACGCCTCTCTTCTTGAACCGTGTGTGCACAAGCACCTCCACCACTGATGGAACTGCCTCCGCGATGACCGAGCGATTCAGCACTAGTTCGGTTTAACTCCCTCAACGGCAGCCCTGATAAGTTCTAAGTATTTGTTTTTCTCCCTCCTCGGGTGCACCACCGAGGAGAGCTAGCTCTGCCAGGCCCCCACCACCCCCACTGGTCACCTTGACCGAAACCACCCTTCGCTCCCTCGATCTTTAACGGAGGCCTTCGAGCAGCATGTGATACCCCTCGTTGCAGATGTGGCATGCAGCCACGGCGGGGAGGCCGGCATGCTGGCTGCCATGCAATTGCTCCGTCCCCCTTCTCTCCACCACCGCCACGTTGCCACCTCTAGCTAGCTAGGTACCCTCCTCGCCTCCACCTCCACCGCCACCACCGCTACTACCGACGCGCCATCACTGCCCATGTCTCTTCGCGATCGACAGGGGGCTCGCTGATCACGCCATCGATCGCGGCAACGAGTGCTTGCAAAACACCGCAGGCGCCTCACTGCCCAGCCTGGCGGCGGAAAAGTGAAGGATGATCAATTGTCGCGCGGACAGGGGCACTGCCGGCCCAGTTGAGCCGGAGATGTATGCAGGCTCCCGGGAGGCCACCCAGACCTGGGCAGCCATGCTGATGAACCACATGCACTAACCAGGTGCCACCACCTCCGCCATCGCCGCCCAGCTTCAGCAACAGAAACTTGACGTCATCCGCAAGGAGGCCGAGCTCAAGACAAGCGCAGCCGCGCAACATTAAATTGAATTAAATTAAATTACAACATGCCTCCGTGGGGAGATCATGTAGCACATATTCCTTGATGGGGGTTGAAGGTGGAGGAGGGAGCCGCGTAATCGAACTATCCTAACGCTAAGCTATTATATCTAGTCTATAAAATCCTAAATATGTACACCACTCATCAAAACGCCTCCTCCCCTTGGGGGGAGGTGCATGGCTTGCCCACAGGGGCCGTGGCCGGCGTGTGAGCCTGGACAATCTTCTGCCACCGCTTCTTCTTCTGCATGGCAGTCCAAAGTAGGGAGAGGGAGTGGATGCGGTGTTCAAACTGAGCTGGGACCAAGTGCTAGGTCGGCCAGCAACATCTGGGTGTAGTTCATGGCATATGCATGTTTACCTACCATCCATCCAGCATGCAAGGAATATGTGCTACATGATCTCCTGGAATGGAGTCATGTTATAATTTAATTTACTTTTATTTTTTTATAGATATACGTCCCTAGGCTGGGGCCTTGCTGATCGAGGACCGTTCTGGGGCAGCGGGGGGCGCCTGCCAGGGCTTGCAGTCGACGTAGATCGATGACCGCCCCCCTCCAGTATACCGGCTGCTTCCGGCTCTGCCACTGTCTGCCGGAGCTGGAGGTAGGTCCGCCATAGCTCCCGTTGCCGTTTTTGCTGCACCAGGGTCAAGTCGTCGTCCAGAGTGTAGGGGAGCCTCTCGAGCCGCTTGAGGCCTCGATCTGAGGAACGAAAGCTTGTCCGCTAGGCATGCCACGCTTGCATGTCATGCGCATAGGCATGCCACGGAGTACTATGCTAATCTCGACTTCGAAAAATAATGACACGAATTGAAGTTTAAACAAACAGACAAATATCGTCTGCGCATCAATCATGCATGAAATAATAAGTGAGACAACTAGTATAAGAGATATGCTCATGGCCGCTGTGGCCATGGGCAGGGGCCGGCCAGCTGCCGAGGATGATGGGTTGAGACGAACACTGCACATTACCCCTTTGGAACACGGACTAGTTTAGCTGCGAAGTAATCTCAAACGTTATCACATCTAGCTCCGATGGACATGTATCTCCATTGAAAGGCAACACTGCCGGACATTTATACAGGTTGACAAAATAGCAAGTCTACTCCCTGCCTACCGTTGGCCAGGGCATCAAGGGAGGATCGGAGCCGACATACCCCAATCGGCAGCCGGCCCTGTGTCCAGCAGGACTGCCAGGCACTAGTTTGTGCGGGCACCTGGCATGCTATCCCTGCCACAATGCTCCAGGAGTGACCCCCCAGCTGTAATTAATTAATTAATTAAACTCGTGCTCCCGTTGGGGAGTCACGGAGCACCGAGGTGCTTTTAATCCCTGTGTGTGCACTACAGGAGAAAGGGCAGAGACCCCCAGTCTCCTTCATGCCAAAGGCATGCCACAGCTGCAATCGGGCGCGGCTAGCTAAAAGGACAGGCTAACGATCCGGCAAACTGTCCCCCAGCTGTAACACTACACTTGCTCATCGGCACCCAGCATGCTGATCACACCATCCCTTATACTGGCGACGCAAAGAGCCTGCTGCAGCGCCAGCCGGCGAGAGACCGAACGCGGCAGGCGGCCCTTGAGGTCCACCTGGGTCATGTAGGTGAGCATGCAGCCGCCACCCAGGGGCGCGATCAGGAACCCTGAGCAGAAGCAAGTCCCGCGGATGTAGCCTCGAACCTCTGGCACCAGTTCCGTCAACACCTGCAGGCATCAGGGGTCGGCCCACATTGCTAGTTTGTGGTCAGAATTGAGCGAGACAACCATAGTAATTAGTATGAGTGCTACAACACATCTACTTAATGATCGATCGAGACAACCAGCGCAGGCCAGAAATCTGGCAAATCCGAACCATGGTAGCAGCCTGCTGCTTGTTTTATACAGCATATATGACGCTGTTGGCGAGAAACCGGTCCACCGCAGCAGAAAGGTACCTTTGGCGAATTAATTTTGCCCAAATGTATCAAATTCCGACCAATTTCGACCCGTATCTTCCATTTTTGGACCATGGTTCGCCTTTTTAATGGAAGATCCTGACCGCCCTGTCGATTGCACTAGTCAAATGTTATGTTTTTGCACTAGTCAAATGTTTTGGGGTCGATCTATGAGGCCCAGTTTCCTTGCATGGACCGGTATCTCACCAATAGCGTCATATAGCGATAAAGCAATTAGCAATGTGCCCATGCTGGGGAAGGGAGACACATTTGCTAGCATGACACGAATTGCCATCATGCGCGCCCAACGGTGGCTCACATGCATCGTACAAGGATACTGGGGTGATACAGAAAATCATGGAAAGCACGAGCGCTGCACGTATCATAACCAGCGAGAATAAGTGACCCATGCACCCATAGCTTTGCGGACACCCCTCCCCCTCCCAGCAGCAGCATTGCTGGCGGCGCAAGCGGGGCATCCTGTGGGTGTATGGGAAAGCACAGCGGTGTGTCACAACACAGCTGCGATAACAGGACCAAATCAACAGACCGCATCGGGTGCAAAGCACCAGGGTACCAGCAGAGGAAAAACGGAAGGCCAGACAGATGCAGAGCATCAAGCTCAAGTGGATAGCCTCAAGCTCCTTTAATATCCCATCAAGCTGCCTATCCATACTCAGGTTACATTTCCCATCAAGCTCCCTATCAACGCAGCAGGGGAAAGTCACCTGATCATTACCAATTTCATAAACCCACTGGAGCGAAAAGCTTAGATCACCAGTTTAATACCTCCCCGCCGCCCGTCCAACAACCACACGGGAAGCATGCCTCGTGGTGGGGGGACTAGGGTGCACATGCGTTCCTGGAAACTGGACACAGTGCAGAAGGGACCACTTCCGAGTGAGTGGCAGGGGGGCACCTCATGTGTACACTGGAGTGTCAGGGACTGTGTCAGGCGAAGGCATCCACCCAAAGCAACGCCTAGCCAGGCAGAGCGGCTATATCAAAGAGACAACCAACGCATCTATATGTACGCGACAATACCATGACCACAATATATGCGTATAACAGCGCACACAGCATGGCCATATATGTGCTACTACGTATATGACAGGGAGAATACCATGACCGCTATATGTGCGTATAACAGCGCAAATAATATGACCACTGTGTGTACGTATCTAACAGGGAGAACGACATGACCGCTGCGTGTGCCTACGCAGGAGAATCACATTACCACTAAATGTACCTATACCAAGATTGCGATTATTTCGCGTGACAAGATACTATCTTCAAAGATACATGGCATGAAGCCATTCCACACAAGCGGGGGGAGATGGGCAGCATCTGGAACACCAGGGATGGGTAGAGGGAAAGCAGGAGATGCCTGGACCAGCGACAAAAGGGGCTTGGCATAGATTACTGTAGCACTATGTGACGAGGACATTGACAGCACAAGGAAAGGAACAAGAGTTGGCGGACTCACGGATCGGCTGGCGATGGCGAACGCGCCACCTGGCATGCTCTCCGAGATCTCCAGCAGAGCCATGTCCTGCGCCAAAAATAGCCACCCATTCCACGACAATGGGAAATGACAGTGGCAGATACACACACAGCGACTCTGGTAAGAGAGTTGCCGGCACAAGACGACAGACCTGCGTGGCGGCACATTGGATGCCTAGTAAAAAAAAAAAAGGAAACAGGCATTTACACGATGGCTTGCTTGACAGATGGGAAGGGGCGGGGAAGGGCGGGGAAGGGCGCGGAAGGGGCGGGGAAGGGGCGGGGAAGGCGCGGGGAAGGGCGGGAAGGGCGGGGAAGGCGGGGAAGGCGGGGAAGGCGGGGAAAGGGGGGGAAAGGGGGGGAAAGGGGGGAAAGGGGGGGAAAGGGGGGGAAAGGGGGGGAAAGGGGGGAAAGGGGGGAAAGGGGGGGAAAGGGGGGAAAGGGGGGGAAAGGGGGGAAAGGGGGGAAAGGGGGGGAAAGGGGGGGAAAGGGGGGGAAAGGGGGAAAGGGGGGAAAGGGGGGAAGGGGGGAAAAGGGGGGAAAGGGGGAAAGGGGGGAAAGGGGGGAAGGGGGAAAGGGGGGAAAGGGGGGGGAAAGGGGGAAGGGGGGAAGGGGAGGGGGGGGAAAGGGGGGGAAAGGGGGGAAAGGGGGGAAGGGGGGGAAAGGGGGAAAGGGGGGAAAGGGGGGAAAGGGGGGGAAAGGGAAAGGGGGGGAAAGGGGGAAGGGGGAAAGGGGGGGAAAGGGGGGAAAGGGGGAAAGGGGGGGGAAAGGGGGGGAAAGGGGGGAAAGGGGGGAAAGGGGGGGAAAGGGGGGGAAGGGGAAGGGGAAAGGGGGGAAAGGGGGGAAGGGGGGAAAGGGGGAAAGGGGGGAAAAGGGGGGAAAGGGGGAAAAGGGGGGAAAGGGGGGAAAGGGGGGGAAAGGGGGGGAAGGGGGGGAAAGGGGGGGAAAGGGGGGAAGGGGGGAAAGGGGGAAAGGGGGGAAAGGGGGGAAAGGGGGGGAAAGGGGGTGTGTGGAGTGTGTGTGAGGGGGGGTGCGAGGGGAGGAGGAAGTGGTGCACCCATGGGCATCGTCATGCGGGATGGCCATAGTCCTTGGTGTCCAAACAAGCATGTTCTGCTTGTGCAACCAATGGCAATGGGTTAGCCATAATTCCACCCGTACATGTGTGCGCGGGTTGAGCAATACAGGGGTGCGCTTTGGAATCGAGCGAAATAGCCCCCTGGCCGCACGCCATCAGAGCAAGTTCAAAACATGCATGCCTTTTGTTAACGTGGGGCATCGCAGATGCAAGCAACATCTTGGAGATGGTCGGTACTGGGATTTCACTACTCTGCGTACTGCTAGCATCCGCTGGTGCGTGCCAGACGCGTGGCAAGTGCAAGAGGGGTAAGTGCAACAAGGCGCAGGCGCCTCCGGTGGAAGAACGGCAGCCCTGTGGGGGAAGGAGTGCTGAGGGGCGAAAGTGGCGGTGGTAGCATAACAATGCTGATGAGACGTTTGACAGGGCCGTGCACAGGTCAGGTGTCGTGGCGGTGGGGGGGCGGGGAGATGGCGGTTCCAGAAGTATGTGGTGGGGGAGGAGGGGAGTTTGCGGTGGCAAGCGGAGTGGAGAGATGGTGGGAAGAGGCAAGCCGTCTATAAAGAAATACTACTATAGAGCTATGTCCTGCCGACAAATTGCCTTGAAATGAACAGTGAGCTCGAGACTGAGACCATGTGGCTTACCCGTGGTGACGTCAGCCAGCTCCCCTTCTTCCACTTGACGTGCACGATCTGTGCCTGCGGGTTGTACACCACCACGGTACTGGCGCCGCCCCACAGCGGGTCCCACAACTTGCGCCGCTCCCTGCGGGTGGTGTAAGAGAAACATGTGAGTGAGTGAGTGAGTGAGTGAGTGAGTGGGTGAGTGAGTGTGGCGCGCATGTCATCTGTGGCTGGATTCTCGCGATAGGTCGTAGGATTTCATGCCATGGTTGGCTGGATTCCAGAACTGTAGCACGGGCAAAGTTGATTGTATGTTTATAGCACAACATGCATGGCAATCGAGGTGGATCTGAGCAGCAAGGCAGCGGGATCACGCGTGGGCTGGGGCCCTCCGCTGCGGAATCGGTGACATGTCGGTGCGGATGGTGGCATGGGTTGGTGATGGTGGCACGTGTCAGCACAATGGCATGATGGGGCCTGCCAGCACAGTGGGCGGTGCATACGCGCTGTCATAATGATTGTACTTGCATGTGGCCTTTTGCAATGAGGGCACATGCAAGCTAGCTCGCACCGGGCGTTAGTTACCCCCCCACTGCTTGATGAAATAATCATCTGGCTGGTGTGGCTGTACCTAGCAGAGAGAGAGAGAGAGAGAGAGAGAGAGAGAGAGAGAGAGAGAGAGAGAAGAGAGAGAGAGAGAGAGAGAGAGAGAGAACAGAGACAGAGAGAGAGAGGTGAGGGAGGAGGGAGGGAGGGAGGGAGGGAGGGAGGAGGGAGGGAGGGAGGGAGGAGGGGAGGGAGGGAGGAGGAGGGAGGGGAGGGAGGGAGGGAGGGAGGAGGGAGGGGAGGAGGGAGGAGGAGGGAGGGAGGGAGGGAGGGAGGGAGGGAGGGAGGAGGGAGGAGGGAGGGGGAGGGAGGGAGGGGAGGGAGGGGGAGGGAGGAGGGAGGGAGGGAGGGAGGGGGAGGAGGGAGGAGGAGGGAGGAGGGAGGGAGAGGAGGGGGAGGGAGGGAGGGAGGGAGGGAGGGAGGGAGGAGGGAGGGAGGGAGGGAGGGAGGAGGAGGGAGGGAGGGAGGAGGGAGGGAGGGAGGGAGGGAGGGAGGGAGGGAGGGAGGGAGGGAGGGAGGAGGGGAGGAGGAGGGAGGGAGGGAGGGAGGGAGGGAGGGAGGGAGGAGGGAGTGGGGAGGAGGAGGAGGGAGGGGAGGAGGAGGAGGAGGGAGGAGGGAGGGAGAGAGAGCTTGTCTCTGTGCGTGTTTATGCTCGCTTGTGTGCAGTTGCGTGTGCGTGGGTTCGTGCGTGTCTTTTTGTGCTATGGGTCTTTGTGCCAGGCCGTGTGCGCACGGCAACTAAGGAGCCACTATATATTATGCAAGCATGGGCCCCTGTTGAATTATCGATGAAAATGCTGGCGCATGCCACGGGATGGGATGGCCGTGAATGCCCCTGGGAGATGTCAGCGCCGCAGGGGTAGGCGCGGTGCATGTGAAACACCAAAAGCAAGAAAAGACAGAGCTCGCATTCGCTCGAAGTTTGGGGGAATCCCAGGTGGCCTGTGGCAAAAGACCCAGGTGACAACTGTCCAAGACGACCCCCAGCAGAGAACACCCGTAGCAGAGAACACCCCCAGCAGAGAACACCTGTAGCAGAGATCACCCCCACCAGAGAGCACCCCCAGCAGAGAACACCCCCAGCAGAGAACACCCCCACCAAGGACAATCCCTATCAAAATCGCGCAGCCGCCTGGCCGCACCCTTCCTACACGAGGACGGCCACTGAATGAGCCTGAGAAACTGAGCCGATGCCTCCCATAGGAGGTATACATCTCCTAACAACTTCCTATCGGATCCCTATCCACCTCGGAACCCAAGCACCGGCGGTACGGTACTTGAGATGGAAGGCCAGTCGCCCCCTACCACCGTTTCTGCGTGCGTACGGGTGGAAGCATAACGGGCGAGGAACTCATACGCATGCGCGACGCTACACGATTGCTATCCATGTGCTAAACACCTATGGATCCAGGCTCTATACATCTGCTCGTGCAAGAGGTCCTGTGTTCGAATCCAGTATTGTTCCAAATCTTTCTCCATACAGGAGCTATACAGGCGTAGGAGGGCTGTCTGGGGGCATAGGGTAGTAAGACTGGCCAGGGACGGTAACCCGAACCGTGCAACAAGGGGCGGAGTGCATCGAACAGAACGCGGTGGCGCATCCAACATAACGCGGGGGAAAAGAAAGGCGAGCGGAAAAGCAGGTATTTCACCCCGCTATCCTCCCCCACCTGTCCTTGCAGAAGGCGCAGACCACCTCGGCGGATGCCGGTACCCAGCACACGCCCTTGACACACATCGGCCCCTCGTCACGCGCCGCCATCGGGCTATCCCGCTTCCCTTGCTCATACACGTCCACCCCTCTCTCCTTCTTGACCAGGATCATGCTCT